>BQNB010017826.1:0-69284 GCA_026074375.1 Tanacetum coccineum
ATACTAAGTATAATAACATGTCTAAAACAGACCCCATAGTTTCAGAAATTACAAAACAAGTCCTTATACTTTTAAATAGCAAATCGGATAACAAATAAATCACTAAAACACTAATTAAATTTTTCCCAACCACAAACATAATTATTTCCCAATCATTAGCATTAAATGCACCTGGAAAAAATAGCAAAACCCTAACCCTAATTTATTTTATCATTTTTCTTTCCTTTTTTCTTTTATTCGAAATCGGCAAACCAAGTTAAATCCCAAATAAATATTTAGAATCTTTTATAAATTTTTCCAACAATTGATATGAGTCATATATGATATAAACAACCTTATAAAAATATAAAATCAATTTTACAAGTCTTATTAATGCCGATTTCATAATTGACTAAAAATTAGGGTTTCTAATATGTTTTAATTATTTTGAGCAATATAAAATGCATGAACATTTTTGCCAGGTATATTATGGATTATAAAGATGATAAATGAGATACAAAAATATCTTTGATGATTCTTGATGATTTTATGAATTATTAGTACCCGGTTGCTTAATTCGAACCCAAAACATTATGACAATCGAACCAAGCTTTATAAAATATTTCCAATATTTTCCCCACAATCCTTGACCTTCAAAACACCCAAGAAAAATCGTGCTTGCCTTGGAAAAATGTTATGCCACCTCTTTTAGATTTTTAGGGTTTCGGGATTTTTGTTTTTGGATTTAACAATATAAAAATGCATAGATAAATATAATATGGTATTATGCCGAGTTTAGGGGCTTACAAAATGAGTTTAAATCAGATTATAAAACTTGCCAATTTATTTTGTATTTATCCTATTTTATTTAGCTTAATTTGTATTATATAAATAATTAAATATACTTAATTATTTCGGCATAATTACATATATATAAATATTTATTTTTCTTACATAATATAAAGTATGTTGGTCTTACATAATTTCATAATTGCCATATTTTGCATATTTATAATTTCTAACATTTAAATGAATTGACAACTCAATCAGTAAGCTAGTAACTAACTAATTCACTCTTATCGTATTGTCTGCTTTGAGACGTTCCTGTAATGAGAACAAGCAAGTACGACGAATATGATGCATCTGTATTATAGGATCTAACACTTTAAGATGGAAACCTTGTCAAGGAGGTTCATCTAAATTGAACCTACCCGATCACAGGTCGATCCTCACAGAACCGAAGGTTATCGCTACCAAACTTCGATGAATGACAAAGCCATATTCGTCCATATCAGTTTATCACTAACCCTAAAAATATAGGCCATGGTCTCGCGGTTTATGTATCAAAGATCCCGTGATTTATGAAGTTTTACAGGTTTTGAGAACCCGCGATGTTAGCCTCAATTTATTGAGTCGAACAAGGAAGTTCGGTCACTCTACGATGGAGCTTCGGTCTTTAATTAGTTAATGTTGTAATAGGATAATATCGGGAATCGGGCTCGATAGATAATCTAATATTGTATATGTTTTGGGTTTAATCCCAAGAAAAACCCGAGCCCGGGTCCTAGTTAAATATCCCGCACGTCACTTTTAAGTGTCGGGGTATATAAGGAACTTTTCCACTTGGAAAAGTAAGTTGTTCAAAATATCTAAAAATATCTTTTCACTTTCTCTCTCAATTCTCTCTCTAGTTTCTCTCTCTAGAACAACTCTCTCTTTCTCATTTCTAGTTCTGATTTCGTGATCGATAGTATGAAGTGAAGTGTTATCGGGATCCTACAATTGGTATCAGAGCCAAGAGATCAATCTGGTTTTTGGTCTGAACACGTGTACTTTTGATAGAATCAAAAAGATCTTTGTAAGTCTGTTTCAAATGCTCTTTTTCCTTATGTAACTGCTCATTCTCTGCAAGTAATTTAGCCACACTATGTTCCAATTCGATGTTTATTGTTTCACTTACATCGATGTCATTTTTAACCTTGGCTTCATTACTTTTCTCTTTCAAAAATTAACTCTGTTGCCCTGATTTTAAAACATTGTCTTTCATTTGTATTTCAAGATTAATACAATATGCTTCGAGTTTTGCAAAATCTTTTTGACACTGGGCAACAGTCTTTTTGAGACAAACATTTTCAGACTCGAGTGATTGATTTGAGAGTTCAGTTGTCTTGTCATCAGTTAATTTAGCAGGCAAAGGACATATGTCATGACATTGTTCAGCATTCTGGTCAACCTCTCCTTCATTAATGAATTCAGGTTGCTCAGTATGTTGTTGTCCTGTAGCAGATACATTATCATCAGCAGTCATTTGTACCTCAGCCATTGGCTCTTCATCGTATATGGGTCTGATTTCTGCATCATCAACATGTGCATCATTCCCTGATCTGCTGCTTGTATCCTGCTCTTTTGATTCTGTCCCATTGCTTTCAATGATAACTGAACTAGCATCCAATGCATCCAATGCATTACTCGTATCAGTCTTTTCCTCTGTTGTCTTGATTTGTCTTTCATTCACCCTGCTTTCATACTCCATTTTATGTTGTGCTCTTTCACCAATCGACTTCTTAACAGATTCCATGTGTTGGATCAGTGTGTCACGGAATTCTGGAATATCGAGTCGAGTGTATTGTAGGAATTTGTTGCGTGTCATGTCAACATATTCATCATCCAAATAAAACCGTGACTTGATGAACATCTGAAACTGTGTCTCGAGTACTTTAAAAGCAGACATGAATCCAATCTCTTGAAATTCTTCGTTGTCAAGTTGCTTTTGTAGTTGATCCATGTACAGGAACATTGTGCCCGTGAAAGTCTCTAGATCTTGACCAAAGAGTGTTGCAAATGCGCGTTTGAATCCATATTCGATTTGAGTTTCTTTTAAGTCGTTGTTTGAAAGACACTTGAGGTGTGAATGAAGTTGTTGAAAAGATACCATGCAACTTTCTTTTGATTTGTCTTGAATTAGTTGCATTTGTTGTTTTTCCGAATCTGAACACGAAGATAAGGTATCTTTCTTTTCCATTTTATCGTGAATTATGAAGTGTAAAAGATTTGTTGGATCTTTAGTGGATATGATGTGATTGAAGTTGTGGTTGTGTAAGCAATTCACGTTCACGGGATTTTACACGTCTATGATTAAAACCGATAAATGAATTAACGGGATTTTACAAAATCAATAGAAAACCGTGAATGATTTGATTCGGAATCAGCGGCCAATGATTTAATTGTCTAAAAACAGATAATTTTCTGGCTAGGGTTAAAGCTGTTTGTTTAAATAGGCTCACCAAACTGAAACGGGCCTAAAAATACAGATGGGCCGTGAGCTAGAACAAAAACAAGTCTAACACAAATTCCAAAAAACTGAAAAATGTCAATAACTCATAGTAAACGAGGGTTTTGGGCTTCGAAAAATCCGTAACCAGCCAAAGGGTGGTTACAGCTGCTTCCGTCTCGTTTTTCTCTTCGATTTGAGAGGTCACGGGCCTGAAACGGACTTACGGATCAAAAGTTATGGCTGTTTTACTGAAACCCTTTTCTTCACACAAGATTTCTAGACAAAACGCAGTGCTATCTTTAACCAAAACGCAGTGACACCAAAACGCAATGACACCAAAACGCAGTGACTTTGGTCAAAACGCAATGAATCTTGGTCAAAACGCAATGAAATTTGGTCAAAACGCAATGAAATTTATTGGGCAGAGTATTCCTTAGTCAAAACGCAATACATGTCTTCAAAACGCAACCTGCAATCAAAACGCAATGAACCAAAACGCAACCAAGATCAAAACGCAACCATTGATCAAAACGCAACCAATGATCAAAACGCAATGAACCAAAACGCAACCAAGATCAAAACGCAACCATTGATCAAAACGCAACCAAGATCAAAACGCAACCATTGATCAAAACGCAACCAATGATCAAAACGCAAAAAAAATCAAAACGCAACAATTCAACCAGCACCAAAATACATGATACGACGTGTTACCCAACACACCATTTTGCAAGTTTAGATAGAACTTATGAAGTATTAACTTGTGTTATTGTGTTAACCTATCTTTCTTTAAGGTTAGCAAAATGTACTTGTGGGAGTGTATGTTGAATGATCATTCATTATAAATTTTAATTGCATCTTACGTGTATGATAAAGTTTTATTAGTTATTACGCCAAGACCTTAGGATAACATATGTTAATGGTAATTTCTTTCGTGGTTTAAAACATGGGTTTTAGATTGAAATTGGAAAGGTGTTTCTAGAAATGTCTTACATGTGTTTTCTATAGGAGTTTGAATGATTAGTTATTACTACGTAATAGTTATGTACAAGATGACCAGTTATATCAAATGTTCAGTAAAAGTCTAAAATACAAATATGGTGTGTGAACATTAGTTATGGAGCATCACGAAGTAATCAGGAATTAAGTACACAAATGGTATGTCATATATTTTCATTCTCTTTTGTTCTTTTAGGATCTACTTTGTTTTACGTTGTCTTTCATGTCAAAAGATAATGAATATAGTATAAATGAGTTCTAATCTTAAAAGCTTGAGTTTAGATATCAATAAGGTTACGTTTGTTATTTTGCAGATTGACTCGGGAATGTGGTAGGAGTCACAGGGTTAGTATGCTTCTCAATCTTAACAATATGAATAATTATGATTCTGAGTGAATTTGATTTTTTAGCTATTTACTGAAAACACTATTGCAAAATGGTATATTGTAATTGTATTATCCACTTAAATCAACTACATGGTTTGTTTCTATGTGTACGAGGAGGAGCTTAGTGCTTACTAAAAAAATTAAGTTAATGTAGTCATAACTACCATATAAGTAATTAGTTTTTTAAGTAGAAAGGAAATGAAGTGTTTGTTGGCCAACCCGACCTGAGTACCTGACCCATTTCACTCGTCTTTATATGACGTATTTTACTATAAGCATGTCGTGATACGTTACCTAACTTGTCAATCTTTCCCCCTCTACTCATATATATTTAGGCTGCGTTTAAGCTGTTAATAATGGGTGATTTCTCTAATACATCTCGGTTGGTTGGTGGGCAGGTTACTAAAATTCTGGATGATATGTTTGGCATACTCATTCGAATAACATGGTTTATCTATATGCATCAAGTTTGAGGTTTTTTTATGTTACATGTTGGATCCTAAACTGGCCAAATGTAACGCCTTATAAGACAATTATTTTTGTGCTTATAGATTATGAGGAGATAATTGACATCTTTGAGAATATGATCAGGTAACAAATGAACTTCTAATACCATTTTCATAAAGTGAATGTTTGGTAACTCATTATTTGTAAAATGATAGTGTGTTGTAGGGAGCTCGTGGGATCCTACCAATCAAGCATAAAAAATACCAGAAAGAATCCTTTTTATATTATCATACAAGTTGTGACAAGGAGGGAAACTAAATAAATTTCACAACAAATGTCATTTATAAAGAAGTTTATTTCAAATTTAATTCTTTTAGCATAGATTTGTGTGTAACTAAACGCTTCATTATCGTTTTAATGTATATTACACTATATTGTCCTATATTTTTTCATTGTTCTGCATTTTTTATGAAGCTAGCCCGCCCATTCGGGCGGGCTATGAAACTAGTTAGTACTATCCTAATGTATCATCGCAAATGTTGTCGGATTAAAGTATATTAACAAATTTGGGGTTTTCATTACATTTGACTTCGTAACCCAAATATAACATTTGTATAACTTTCACAATATTGCATTCATTGACTTAGATTACGTTTTTGCAATTTCTCTAATCATATGAATATATATTATTTTCTTTTTGATGAGAGTTATATTGGATACTAAATGTTACTTGGATAATAGGGGAATCATCCTCATCATCTATCTAAAAAAAATCAATGGTTAAGATTAAAAACATTTAATTATTTCACTTATTATTTAAAACTTAAATATCTCATAAACCGTTAATCGATAGGCGAAAAAAATATACCATCATGACGTGCATTTAATTATCTTTCTATAGATATCTACTTTGATATACTTTCGACAAAAAAATTTGTTTTTTTACATGTTTCTTTACATTCTTTTTTTGTTGTTGAAACTTGCCTGAAAATATCATATGTGATAAAACACTAATTTGAATATTCGTATAAAATCACATGTGATTTAACACTAACATCGAATTACATGTGATTGCATTGGAATTACATATCATATATGATTTAACATTAATATCATATATGATTTTAGCATATGTGATTTATCAGTAATCATAACTATAATTTTTCAGTGGTTTAATTTAATGTGCATGGGTATTGAATTGAGTGTGCATGGGTATTGTATTGAGTGTGCAGGGTACCTGTAACACCCCCAAAATGGGTCGCAACGGAATAAGGGTCAGAGAGTGTTACTTCATAGATCAATAGCACAAGATATGAGAACGACCTCTATATGAGTCGTTAAAAAATGATACATTAGATTAAATAAACTTGTTTGTTACAATAGCCCGAAACTTAAATTGTTCATCCATGAAAAGTAAAGATTTTAAGACATAACAGATATTCCCAAAATGTAATGCACCCAAATCTTTATAGTAATGACTCCAAAATGGTGACCACCAATGTATCCTTGTTTCTCGTACCTTATTGACCTGAGAAAAACATGCTTTAAAACGTCAACATAAAGTTGGTGAATTCACAGGTTTAATAAATGTATAAAAATAGGACCGCAAGATTTCCAATGTAAGACATGTAACACATACAACATCTTAAAAGTAATTACGAAGTGCACTAAGCTCATGACACCGAAGCTCGACATCTATGTATGCAATTTAATGCACATAATGTGCCGCGTGTAGATGTTCAAACCCGCAACATCCAAATTGTTCCGACATGTATACATTCGTTGTTTCAGTACATTCGAAACTGGTGAGCGCTACTCACCCGAACGGGGATGTCAATCCCAAATAGATCTATTCATAACATTCGCGCTCGCTAACTAGCAATTGATAGTTCATGATAGTGGGCAATAGTGGGTTTAGCTACTTAGGCCAACTCGTAACTTGTTTAAAAGGGTACTTGCGTCCAAATGTAAAATGATGCATGTTTCTCACCCCAAAGTTGTAAAACAATATAATTGTATAAAAGCGGGGCTATGAACTCACCGTATGTGAATGATTGATTATCTAAATCAAATAAGTGAATCGCCTCGGCAATCTGAATGCAACCTAATTAATTATAGGCCGTATGAGCATAATGTATTATATATAAATAAAGCATCACATGTTATCTAGTCACGCCACCACCTAATAGTTTTTATTAAATCTTTAAAAGTTAAATTAATAATTAACTCGTACTTTGTTAAATAAAAGTATATGTACTTGTACCCGTAAGGAAAAATGTTATATTTTTATTTACCAATGTATTATTTGTAAAAATATAAGATTTAATAATTTTATTGATTACATAATGATATTTCATTATTAATTTAATTGTTTTATAAAAATAGTGTATAAAAGTAAAAATAGTGCGCGCGATTTTAAAACCTCATATCTTTATCGTTTTGACTCCGTTTTATACGTTTCTTATGTCCACGACTTCGTATTAAGAAAATCTATCAAAATATCATATTTATAAAAATTAAAACTCTAATGAACAGTAACATTTAATCTTCATAACAGTTCATAAAAACCGTTTTTATGTAATTAATTATATATAACTTATAAAATACATAACTTGTTCATTTTAATTCTGTTTCTCGAGTTTCTTATGTCCTTGGATTCGTCATGAAAAGTAATATGTTTTTAAATGATCTATTTTCATAGCTCAGATCCGAAACAGTAGGTATGTGCATAAAATAACTTTTATAAAATCACTTTTATACGTTTAATTAACGTAAACTTGTAAATGTCATATCTTCTTCGTTATAAATCCGTTTTTCGAGTTCTTTACATGCTCACGATCCTTGTAATGAGTACTATTTTAATAAAATATAAAATGTATAAGTTAAGTGTCGAATTCCAACAGTAGGTATTTAAAAGTTAATTAGGGTTTTTGATTAATAAAGCAAGTTTTATAATTACTTTTATTTAGGAACCTTGCACCATTATTTTACCAAGTTTTCTACCATATGTCATACATATAATAAGTCCTCTAATAGTCCATAACACTTGTTCAAATGAAATCCATGTCCTTGTGATCTTTTGATACATAAGTTTGTAAATAAACCTTCAACACCATTTAATTTGTAAATCATTCATATAAATTATTTAACATTCTTACTAAGCATGTCCCTTCATTTCAAGTATTATTTTACTATATACAACATAAACTTCGAATTTAGTATGCTCCTAAATACCTCATATATCATAAAAATGAATCTAGGTGGTGACTAACATATATAACAAGTATGTACATAAAAGATAATGAATGAATGAATATTGAATGCTTTAAATAGACCTTATAGACGATGAGTAGGATGATGAACACAAGATATAAACCCTAACCAAGCTTCCAAAATCAAAACCCTAATCAAGAAAACCCTAGCTATGTTTTCTTAATTAATCCTTGCTAAACCCGAATCCAAGCTTGCTAACACCTTAAGTAACCTTAGATGACCTTAGAATGAGTACTTGAATACTTGGAATACCTTGGATACAAAATTAAAATGAAACCCTAGTTGATATATATTGAGCCGTGGGTTTGAGCTTATTATGGGGAGGGTATAAGTGTTTTTCTTGCTTGCATGAAAGAGTATGAGCTAGTTATCATGAGTCTTTCCTTTTATAGCATGCTTGAACCTTAAAACCACTTAAAAGGGAAACCATGGGATGTTGGTGGGTTGAAGGACAAATTCAAAAGACCTCTCCTCCTCCCTATGCTATCTAGTAAGGAGGGAAAAGTACCTTGACAAGCCAATGTTTAGAAACTTGTGTTGTGTAAGGTACTTAGTTGAGTTAAGGCAAGATACTTATGATTTTAAATTAGTTATTAAGTGTGTACATACACACATTCGGCCCTAGTGACTTAGATGAGTAACTTTTGATTAATTTTTGTGTATTGGGTATAAATGTGGGTATTGGTTTGAGTGTAGATGGGTAAAGGTGCTTCCGGGTATGCCCGAATGTAATTTATTGCGAAACGTAAGCGTTTTACGTAACCAACAAAATATAATTAAAAAGTTATAAATTATACTCCTAATAATCATATAACACTTGCTTGATGTAAACTTTAATTTGTTTGGTGTCCGTTTACGTTGAACGTTGATTTTTAGTTTACGCGATTTAACTATACGATAATAATTAAAAGCAAACGCGCAAAACTCTAAAAATAAATAATGGAATAATTAAAGTCGTAAATGACCTAAAAATGAGAAATGTTACAGTCTCCACCCGTTAGAAAAGCCTTTTCCCTAAGGCTCAAGTCGCGACACTTGACGAAGGTACGGGTTTAGCAAAAAGATGCGGATACTTCTTCTGAAATTGGTCTTCATGTTCCCAGGTGAACTCAGGGCCTCTCCTGGAGTTCCACCAAACTTTGATGATGGGAATACAGTTTCGCTTTAATCGCTTGACTTCACGATCCATAATCTCCACCGGTTCTTCAACGAAGCAGAGTTTATCATCAATGTGTATTTCATCTAATGGAACTGCCAATGGCTCGTCAGATAAACACTTCTTTAGATTTGATACATGAAACGTGCTATGAAACCTGCTTAACTGTTGAGGTAGTTCGAGTCTATAAGCAACGGTTCCCACTTTGGCTAAAACCTTGAAAGGTCCAATATACCTCGGGTTCAACTTTCCCCGTTTTCCAAAATGTATGACCCATTTCCAAGGTGATACCTTTAACATAACTCGATCACCAACTTGAAACTCTAAAGTCTTACACCTCACATCGGCGTAACTCTTTTGGCGATCACGAGCAGCTTGAATTCTTTGTTAATTTTGACAATCTTCTCGGTTGTTTCATGAATAAGTTATAGACCGGTGAGCTGAGCGTCTCCGACCTCGGCCCAACAAATAGGTGACCGACACTTCCCACCATAAAGTGCCTCGAATGGGGCAGCTTTAATACTAGCATGATAACTATTGTTGTACGAAAATTCAATCAGCGGTAAATGTCCTTCCCAACCATTCCCAAAGTCTATCACACAAGCGCGTAACATATCTTCAAGAGTTTGAATGGTTCTTTCGCTTTGTCCATTAGTCTCCGGATGGTATGCCGTACTCATATCCAGCCGAGTACCCATAGCCTTCTGAAATGACCTCCAGAAATTTGACGCAAACCGAGGGTCACGATCACAAATGATCGAGACTGGTATTCCATGCCTTGTGACCACTTCTTTCAAGTACAGTCTTGCTAGTTTGTCCATAGGGTCAGTTTCCCTCATCGGTAAAAAGTGTGCAGACTTAGTGAGTCGGTCTACAATTACCCATATGGTGTCGTTTCCTCTTTGCGTCCTTGGGAGTTTGGTGACAAAATCCATGGTGATATTGTCCCACTTCCATTGAGGAATCTTTAGTTGTACCAATAAGCCAGATGGTTTTTGGTGTTCGACTTTGACTCTTAAACACGTCAGACACTTGCTAACATAGGTGGCAATGTGAGCTTTCATGTTAGGCCACTAGTATATAGTTGCTTCATGTCTTGGTACATTTTATCGAAACCCGGATGAACAGAATATTTCGACTTGTGAGACTCATGCATAATCAGAGTCCTTAGGTCACCATAGCACGGCAACCAACTTCTGTTGTTTAGACATAATGTCCCGTCCGCACGCGGTTCCAACTTCTCCTTCCTGGGCTTTTCTGGGTCCTTCGAATTTTCAATCAACATACCTCCTACGTCTTCAGACTCGAGGTTTTCTGGTTTTCTTGCCTCAATCTGAGCCTCCAAAATCTGCTTGGGAAGGTCCAAACCAATAGTCATAACTAAGGCCCGAACCCGTAATGGCTTTATTCGTTCTTTTCTGCTCAATGCGCCAGCCACTACATTTGCTTTTCCCGGGTGATAACCGATTTCACAATCATAATCACTAAGCAATTCCAACCAACGGCGTTGTCTCATGTTTAATTCCTTCTGATCTAGGATGTGTTGTAAACTTTTGTGGTCGGTGAACACTATACATTTTGTCCCGTACAGATAATGACTCCAAATCTTTAGAGCGAATACTACTGCGCCTAATTCCAAATCATGAGTGGTGTAATTTTTCTCATGAATCTTTAGTTGTCGTGATGCATAAGCAATCACCTTTTCTCTCTGCATTAGCACAGCGCCCAACCCTTTGATTGAAGCATCACAGTAAACGATAAAGTCTTCACTTCCTTTGGGTAAAGCTAGAATTGGTGCACTACACAACTTATGCTTTATCAATTGAAAACTTGTCTCTGCCTTGTCACCCCAATCTAACTTGACCTTCTTTTGAGTAAGCTTGGTTATTGGCTTGGCGATCTTTGAGAATCCTTTAATGAATCTTCGGTAGTAGCCTGTTAGGCCCAAAAATTGATGAATCTCCGTTGCAGACTTAGTAGATGCCCAATCTTTAACGGATTCAATCTTGGCAGGATCCACGTGAATACCTTGATTGTCAATCACGTGACCAAGGAACTGTACTTTAGGAATCCAGAATTTGCATTTAGAGAATTTGGCATACAATTGCTCCTTCTTAAGAAACTCCAAGATTAACTTGAGGTGTTCTTCATGCTCTTGCTTGTTCTTTGAGTATATCAGAATATCGTCAATAAAGATAATCATGAATTTATCCAGATATGGTTTGCACACCCGATTCATGAGATCTATAAATACAGCAGGTGCGTTAGTCAAACCAAACGGCATAACTTGAAATTCATAATGTCCATATCGAGTTCTGAATGCGGTCTTTGGAATATCTTCTTCACGAACCCTTAGTTGATGATAACCCGACCTCAGGTTGATCTTTGAGTAGACACTTGAACCTTGAAGTTGATCGAACAAATCATTAATCCTTGGAAGCTGATAACGGTTCTTCACCGTCAGCTTATTCAATTCCCGGTAATCAATGCACATCCGGAATGATCCATCCTTCTTCTTGACAAACAAGACCGGAGCTCCCCAAGGTGAGGAACTGGGTCTTATAAAGCCTTTGTCGGAAAGTTCTTTTAGTTGGTCCGACAATTCTTTCCTCTCGGACGGAGCCAATCGATAAGGTGCCCGTGGTACCGGCGCAGCACCAGGTATCAAATCGATTTGAAATTCCACTTGGCGGGTTGGTGGAATACCCTGCAAGTCCTCGAGAAAAACTTTGAGAAAGTATTAAACTATTGGTACGTCATCAAGTCGCTTCTCTTTCGACTTGTCTTCCGCCTTTTTCGTGGTAACATGTGCCAAAAAGATAGGACGTCCCTTCAGGAAATACTTTTGTGTTTTGGTGTACGAGATAATGTTTAATCAGGACTCATGACCATTGTTGCTTCTGTCACCATGAAAAATTAAAATTTTGTCTCCAAAGGGAACACGAATGAGTTTCTCATCACAAACGATTACGGCAAGATATTTAGCTAACCAGTCCATACCGATAATGACGTCAAAACTACCCATCTCTACGGGCATCAAGTCGATGTTGAATGGATGATTTAGAAAGTTTAGAGTGCAACCCCGTATAAGTGTATTAACCCAAATTATTCTACCGTCGGCTAACTCGACGTCATAACCATGGTCTAGAGTAGTTGGGATGATATCCATCAAAGAACTAAATGCGGTAGATATGAAACTTCTATCGGCACCAGTATCAAATAAAATCGAAGCATAACAATTAATGAGGCCTCTTCGGATGGCGTTTCGACGAGTTGTTGGATTTACGATTTAAAGTGTCCTAACTCCTCGAACGTCATGTCATGACCTCTTTAATTATGATAGCCCGAACGATAGTACGATGTTGCATCTATTAGATTATATTCAAGGTTATTGATTAAAGTACTCGGTATTTATACGACCTTAATTTAATTAGGTCTTGGGTCCTCTGGTGATTGTTGTTGTTGTTGTTGTTAGTAGGTCGAACCTTACAGTCACAGGCCGAGTGACCAAGCTTTTTGCAGTTAGTGCACTTTTGAGTACATGGCCCATCGTGGTGATAATCGCAACCTGTACATAGAGGTTTGGTTTCCTCCATAAAGGTTTCTAACTCTGGGCCCAGCAGTGTAAAGCCCGTGCCACATGTTCTTTTGAAAGGTTGTTGTTGGTTTTGGTTTGATCCTTAAAGTACTTCAATTTCCTCTTATTGTCTGCTTGGCGCCAGCTGCAGTGAGCAACTTATTGTCCAACATTTCAGTAGAGAATTTCAATATCCTCTGCATTGACTGAGGCTGTGATGCCTTAACAACTGCCATAGAATCAATGTCGGGAAGACCACCGACATACCTATTTTTTTTTCCACTTTAGCTTATTCCTCAGGAACATCTATCACATATGAGTCCACACTTGGAATCGTTGATTGTAAGTCATCAAATCAGTACCTCTCACTTTTAAGTTCCAATACTCAGATTCTAGCTTTTTGATCTCGCCCCTAGGGCAATATTTATCTGTTATCATCCTTTTCAAAGCCGTCCATGGCATTGTATATGCAACATCTTGTCCGACAGCCCTTACGTGTGAGTTCCACCACGTCAAGGCACTTCCTTGGAGAGTACAAGATGCAAACTTAACCTGACTTGTAATAGCACAGTTGCTGATAAGGAAAACAGATTCCATCTTTTCTGCCCATTGGGTCAGGCCAACGACTCCTTCACTGCCCTTGAAATTTAGGCTGGCACTTCAAGAAGTCAGTGTAAGTGCATTCTCGTTGAGTAGGCACTTGCCTTCTTCCGCCGGTTCCTGAACCATGGCTGTTATCGCCATCTCTGCTTCTGCTTGCATCACGTTCTGCCAAAGCAGCAGCAACGCCTTGATCAATCAAAGCTTGGAGTTGAGCCTCAGTGACAGTTGTGGTAGGAGCGGTTGTGGTGGCGGGTGTTGCCCTCGTGGTTCTTCTTGTTGGTAGCATTTTCTTCTAAAATCATAAGGAATATAATACACGTCAGATTTCACACAATCATAAACGTAACGTGACATATGCATAATAAATAAAAAGAACAGCCACCAATCAAAATAACAACTGAAAGTGAAATCAACAATGACATAAAATAAAATCAACAACCAAACACAAACATTGCAATCACATTATGGTCCTAGATTACAACATGTTCAAGTACAATGAGATTACAGAAAACTGAAAATATTGACCTAAGGCGGTGTTAGCTGTGTACACCCATAATAACTTAACACGCCATACAAAGATAGCTAAAAAGATAATAACAAAAGTCCTTACAACTAATAGCTGGGAGTAACCATATAAAACTTAATAGGCTATACAGGATAGCTACAATTGATTCATTACTAACTTCTGCAGCCAGGCCTCAGCTGTCCATTCCTAGGCTCTGGGTCTCTAGCCTCTAGTGTCGCAATACGTCCAAGCGCTGTAGTCAACCGAGTCTGAAGTGATGTGGTCTGAGTAATCAACGTGGCAACCTGTGCCTCCAGTGTCCTAACATGTGCCTCTATGGCTGCACTCCTCTCCTCAGAACTAGTCCATGCTATACGAGCATATACAGCCTCTCTATCCAAAGCCAAAGCTGTGCGCTGTGTGTAGTCCCAATCTTTGTATAGTGTGTTGACTAGGGCCACCAAGTATGCTCGTCATCATTTGCCTCCTCAAATCGCACCTGAAACTCCTCAGTCCTCTGCCTAACAGTAGTATCAAGCTCTGTCACTCTCTGGTCGACCCCCTCCAAGGTGGTCGGTGCTATCTCCATCATGGCCTCAACAATCTCATCCCAAGTGTCGACCTCTGGAGTAGGCCCTGGCTGTCTCGCGGCACCAGCTGCTGAACTCTCCCCGATCTCGCATCCGGGAGCGGGAGTAGTAAGACAAGCTCTCTTCCGAGGCGGCATCTCAGCCTCGGGAACATCAGTCCTGTGGGAAGTAGATGGAAGTAATAAGAGTGGTGATGCAGCTACAGCTGCAGCTCTCATCCGAATCCCGGCTGCCCTATAGCCTAATGGTGCCCCTGCATCAGTAGGGCTAGTAGTGAGTGGTGATGGTAGGGGTAATGGTGGAGATGCAACAGGTAGTGGTGGTGTAGGTGCGGCAGCATACTCAGCAATGCGTGCCTCCATGGATGCTGACATCGGTGGCTCAGGTCTGACAGTCTTTCGTGCCCTACGGAGACGTGTCTGGGCAAAAGGGATCCTAATCTGAGGTGGTCTAGGTATAGGTGCAGACTCATCAGTCTCAAATGCCTCTGTATCCCCAGCTGAGGGAACAAGGTTAACAACAGGTATAGCAGAAGAGTCGGCCGGAGCTGGGTGCTCCTCCTCCTCCTCGTCATCTTCCTCATCCTCGAAAGGCTCCTCATCATCATCATCAGTATCATCATCACTGTCATCACCAGAGGGCTCATCATCTCTATCCCCTCCGTCGGTAGGGTAGTCAGCATGCTCCTCGGAGTCCTCCTCTGGATCCTCCTCCGGATCAGAATCAGGCACATAGCCCGGTGATAGTGTTGCGGGTGAGGCATCAGCGGGTAGAGGCTGGTCCTCCATGGGTGCCTCATCCTCCGAAGGTACTAAGTACTCGGGGTACTCAGGCTCGGGAATATATGGTATCTCGATGGGTGATGGTGGGTGCTCAGGACCGGGCACATAATCAAGGGATGGTGGGTGCTCAGGTCCGGGCACATAGTCAGGGGATGGTGGGTCTACTGGCTGCATGGGAAGTCCATCGTATCCGTATACGATGACTCGTGGAGAACCTCCATCGGAGATCTCCTCATCGGATCCCCAAAAGACGCTCCCTGGTTCAGAGTCAGTGTACACAGAGGTATAGGTGACATCGGATGATGCAGAAGACATGACTGCAGGAAGATAAATAAACTTATATAAGTATATTATATAAGACCAGCATAGTATATATGTAGTATAATATAAACATGTATACAGATCATGAAAACATATAGCATAACCAACTAATGCAACTCAATAGTGTATGTGTCCCGTGAAAAACGTTTGTATGATGCAATGTTTGAAAATGGTTATAGTCCAAGTAAAAACATTTGACCTGGTTCTCTATAACCTAGGCTCTTGATGCCAATCTGTAACACCCCCAAAATGGGTCGCAGCGGAATATGGGTTGGAGAATGTTACTTCATAGATCAATAGCACAAGATAAGAGAACGACCTTTATATGAGTCGTTAAAAATTGATACATTGGATTAAATAAACTTGTTTGTTACAATAGCCCGAAGCTAAAATTGTTCAACCATGATAAGTAAAGATTTTAAGACATAACAATATTCTCAAAATGTAATGCACCCAAATCTTTAGAGAAATGACTTCAAAATGGTGACCACCAATGTATCCTTGTTTCTTGTACCTTATTGACCTGAGAAAAACATGCTTTAAAACGTCAACATAAAGTTGGTGAATTCACAGGTTTAATAAATGTATAAAATAGGACCACAAGATTTCCAATGTAAGACATGTAACACATACAATATCTCAAAAGTAATTTACGAAGTGCACTAAGCTCATGACACCGAAGCTCGACATCTATGTATGCAATTTAATGCACATAATGTGCCCGTGTAGATGTTCAAACCCGCAACATCCAAATTGTTCCGACATGTATACATTCGTCGTTTCAGTACATTCGAAACTAGTGAGCGCTACTCACCCGAACGGGGATGTCAATCCCAAATAGATCTATTCATAACATTCGCGCTCGCTAACTAGCAATTGACAGTTCATGATAGTGGGCAATAGTGGGTTTAGCTACTTAGGCCAACTCGTAATATGTTTAAAAGGGTACTTGCGTCCAAATGTAAAATGATGCATGTTTCTCACCCCAAAGTTGTAAAACAATATAATTGTATAAAAGCGGGGCTATGAACTCACCGTAAGTGAATGATTGATTATCTAAATCAAGTAAGTGAATCGTCTCGGCAATTTGAATGCAACCTAATTAATTATAGGCCGTATGAGTATAATGTATTTCATATAATTAAAACATCACATGTCGTATAGCTACACCACCACCTAATAGTTTTTATTAATTCTTTAAAAGTTAAAACAATAATTAACTCGTACTTTGTTAAATGAAAGTGTATATACTTGTACTCGTAAAGAAAGTATTATTTTTATTTACTAACGCATCATTTGTAAAAATGTAGGGTTTAATGATGATATGTCATTATTAATTTAGTTGTTTTATAAAAGATTGTATAAAAGTAAAAGTAATGCGCGCGAGTTTTAAAACTTCATATCTTTATCGTTTCGCCTCCGTTTTATACGTTTCTTATGTCCATGTCTTCGTATTAAAATAATTTATCAAAACACCATTTTTATAAAGTTTAAACCTCTGATGAACAGTAACTTTTACTGTTCATCACAGTTTATAAAAACTATTTTTATAAAATTAATTATACGTAGTTTGTTTAAATCATAACTCGTTCATTATAATTCCGTATCTCGAGTTCCTTATATCCTTGGATTAGTATTAAGATAATTTATTAAAATATCATATTTATAAAGTTTTAAACCACTGATGAACAGTAATATTTACTGTTCATAACAGTTTATTTATATAATTAATTATATACAACTTGTAAAATACGTAACTTGTACGTTATAATTCCGTTTTTCGAGTTCTTTATGTCCGTGGGTTCGTATTAAAGAAATTTATCAAAATATTATATTTATACAATTTTAACCTTCGATGAACAGTAACTTTTACTGTTCATTACAGTTTATAAGACTATTTTTATAAAGTTAATTATATATAGCTTGCAAAATTCGTAACTTGTTCGTTATAATTCCGTTTTTCGAGTTCCTTACATGCCTACGATCCTTGTAAAGAGTACTATTTTTATAAAATATAAAATGTAGGGTATTTAGTTCGAATTCCAACAGTAGCTATAAATTATAATTAGGGTTTTCAATTTATAAAGTTAGTTTGTATTCATTTTTGCTTAATGACCTTGTACCATAATTTCACCAAGTGTTGTACCGTATATCTTACATGTATTAAGTCCTCTAAATGTTCATGTCACTTGTCCATATGAAATCCTTAAACACTTTGTATAACTTAAAAATGAATCTAGGTGGTGATTAACTTATACAACAAGTATGTATACAATAGAAAATAAGTGAATGAATATGAAATACTTTAAATAGACCTTTTAGAAGACAAATAGGATGATGAACACAAGATATAAACCTTAACCAAGCTTCCAAAATCAAAACCCTAATCAAGAAAACCCTAGATATGTTTTCTTGATAATTCCTTGTTAAACCCGAATCCAAGCTTGCCAACACCTTGAGTAACCTTAGATAACCTTAGAATGAACACTTGAATGCTTGGAATGCCTTGGGTGCAAAAATTTAATGAAACCCTAATACACAATAAGTGTGCCGTGGGTTTTGAGATCAAAAGAGAGGGTTTGATGATTTAAATTTACTTGTATGAAAGAGTGTGAGCTAGTTGGCATGGACCTTCCTTTTATAGCATGGTTGAAAACCTTAAACAACCCTAAATGAAACCATGGGATAGAAAGTGGTTTCAAGGACAAGGTGTAAGAGCTCTCCTCCTCCCTAGGAGGAGGGTACAAGTGATGAGACAATCTTTAGAAACTTTGGTCTAAGGTACATAAGTGTAAGAATTAACATGTGTAGAAAGGAAGTTAGTGGAGATTTTGCATTTCTTTCTTATGTAAACCTTTAGGTCCGGTTTTGAGATGTTATAAGAAAGCAAAATAAGTAAATTTTGAGTATTGGGTATAAAAGTGGGTATTTGTTTGAGTGTAGATGGGTAAAGGTGCTTCCGAGTATGACCGAATGTAATTTATTGTGAACGTAAAGCGTTTACTGTAACCAACAAATTAATTACAAAAAAAGTTATAAAAATATAATCCTAATAATCTATAAACTTGCTGATGTAAACACTTTAATTTGTTTGCAGGTCCGTTTACATTGATCGTTGATTTAAACTGAAGAAACATGAAGGTTAACAAGTGAATATCATCTTTAGGGGAGGATTGTTGGGTTTCAGAAGTTTCTACAACTTAGTGCTGCTACTTATACAAGTTACTGCTGCTAGTTCTACTTAGTGCTGCTGGTGAAGACTACTAAAGATTGAAGAAAATAGACTAAGTCATTAGTACTGTTAGTGTTAGTATAGTTAGTACTGCCAGTACATTGTTAGTACTGCCAGTATAGTTAGTGCTATTAGTCGTAAGTTAGTACTGCTAGCATATAATAGTTAATATTGTTAGGAAATATGCATGAGTTATAATAGGAATAGATATGCATTATCTCTTTACACATTTTGTAAGCCCATTAGGGTTTTTCCTTGGTGTATAAAAGGAACCCTACGACACTAGTTAGAGACACAAGTCTCTCACAAATATTCATAGTTAGTAATCTGTAACCTAGCAGATTAATAGTTATCAAAGTTCTGTTTTATTCTTTGTTCTTCTTAGCAGTATAAGTTAGTTTCCGCATAACTTATATTGTTCATAGTCATTGTTACTCTTGTAGTTAGTTTGGATTTATCCAGATTGACTACCACCCTTAACAGGCTAGAAAGATCTATTCAGACTGGGATCAATAAGTGGTATCACAATTTTGGTTACATAGGATTATGTATGAATCTAAGTGTTACAAGTCTTGTATGGGCGGGACTTGTAATATGAGGATTGATATGATAATTGCTATGTTAACAAAACCCGTCACAATTCTGTTTACATAGGATTATGTATGAGTCTAATTATTACAAGTCTTGTATGGGTGGAACTTGTAATAGGAGGATTGATAAGATAATTGCTATGTTGACTCGTTCATAAAGACCTTTATCTTATTTACTATAACCGTGTACTCATCAACTAATTTGAACACTATGTCAATTTCCCCAGATTGTTTTGCTCCCCGTCTTCGAAGACGAGTTTTAAACACTCGTCCCATACTCATTGGAGCACATGCATCTTCATGTCATCCACCACCTTGAAGGTTATGTGAGTACGCGTATTGCATCGGAAATTATTAAGTAGGATGATTTATAATTTCTTTATTTGAAAGGATTGGGACGCCTCTTCATTTAAATAAATAAATTGTAAATCACCGAACCATAAGTTTATCAATTCATTATTTACATAAATTAGGACGCTTCTTTATGAAAATAATGAATTATAAATGAGTGGGCTTAATGGTATCCAATATGACACGAGTACGAATTCGAACCCGACAATCACTGAAATCCATTAAAAAGGTCTAGAAACACAATCGTGTCTCACCACTTAGCAGAATCTTAAGGCCTCACTTGAACTACCTTATCTCATTCTTAAGGCAGTACTTTTGCTGTTACAAATCCTTACAATCATGAACTGTTTGTGGAGCTAACCGACTTGTGCACACATGAGCTAATGGATTTGATTCATCCTTGTACTTCCTAAGTAAGTTGAATACTTACATCCATTAGCCTCGTCCGATATTAATCATCGGACATTGCAGATATCAGAAACAAGACTCTGCCCTTAAACATTTATAACGCGTTTATATCAATCATGAAACTTGTAACGATATGTTCCTGCAATACCTATTCTGAGCATCGGTCATAGGCGTAGTGGTTGCGGCGGTTCTCTTGAGTGGCATTCTGAATTTAAATCACAATAATACAATACACGTGAGATTTCAGACAATCACAATCATGACATGGCATATGCACAAGGAATAAAATGAGATCACAACACAAGGGAGATATATAACAGCATTGAGGACGACATGATACAATACATGCACCTCATATATATTATTTTGAAAACATACATGATAGTTGATACAGAAATGAAAAATACAAAGTCCTACGGTCGTGCTAGCTGGGAATAACTCATAATACTTAGGAGTCTAACAAGATAACTATGGATTAAATATCTTGCTCAAACCTAGCCAAAATCTATGTATATTAAGAAGTGTCGAAACATCGAATTTTGCTGAATAAAGTTATCAGCGTCTTGTTTAGAACTGGTTTATTAAATCTTAAATCTTTTCTTAATCACACAATCGGTTAACACAAATTAAATCTCGGGACGAGATTTCTTTAAGGGGTAGGTACTGTAACAACCGGCATTTTTAGGAACTTTAAATAACTATTTTACCCTTTGATCTTTCGGGTCCGACTTGACTTTTTGACTTTTGACCTTTAATTGTCACATAAAAACAAATACCGCGTAACCAGAAATTTTTCGGAACATCGTTAAATAATAAATCATAATTATTATTACGTATATCTCATTTACAAATTTAGTTTTGAAACTTATTTGACTTGAAAACGAGGAGTTAGATGTTATTCCTAAGTTGACTTATAAAAAATGACCCGCCAAAATGAATTATGAATTATGGGGTATACTAGCATTTGTCATAAAACAACATTTCGGATAACTTTTCAGTTTTACCCGAGACCCGAAAACAAGCAGAAAATGACTAAAATACCCTCGCAAAATTTTTGAAAACAAGAACAACACGTACCGACACGAAAATAATTAAATTACATTTCATTATCACTTTTTAATAAATAAAAAATATTTAATATATTATTTAACATTTTATTCAGAAACGTTTGTTAAAAACGCAAGTAGTCAAGTTAAAGTTTATTTTACAGACAAAGCTTATCAGTGATACAAAAATAAATAATAAACATTTTAAATAAATTTTTATAAAACATTTATGCAACAATAGTCGAGTGAATACTCAATTTCATAGGAAAAATCATTTCGAATGCAACATCGCAATTTTCGTGTTTTGAATCATCCGTTAACTAGCCCAAACGAGTCCTGAAACAATACTTTACAAACGTTACGTTTTCAGTCCCTGTGGTAATATTTACACCATTATCCCCTCAAGTATATTGCACTTGTCATATTTTTTTAGCTTTATTATATATATAGATAAGCAATTAGGGTTCCCATTTCATAACCCTAGCCACCCACACACTTCATCCTCCCTCTCCTCCATTTCTGGCGCCGCCTTCGGCCATCCGGACAAACTTCAGCCACAGCCGCCCTAATCGGCCACCACCTCCAGCCGACACATCGCCACGCACCACTACAATCACCTCCAACAACCACAGCCACCATCAATATCATCACCCCACTGACGCCATCCTCATCAACATCATCACCGCTGCACCACGCCACCATCCTCACGCCAGCATCATCATCTCCTCGCCACCATCTCTATCCCCCCGTCGCACCACTCACCGTGGCTCAGCCACCCACCCCATCGTCACAGCCAACCGAAACCACCACCACCTTCGCTCCCTGTATTTTGAGTTTGGATTATTACATATTTTCTTGAAAAAATAATAACTAATTAAGGGTGGTTTGATTCGGATTTATTGATGTTTATGGGTGTTTGATGGTTACCGAACACACCACTATATGTGGTGTTCGGTTTGGCTTGGTATCACCACATCTGCACCCTTGTGGTGTCGGGCTTGTGGTTATTTTGTTCTTTTGTTCTTTTTCTTGTTACCCGACCGATATGCACACCCAAAAAGGGGTGTTTGTTTTACATCCGAACGCACCACTAAAAGTGGTGTTCGATTCGGTTAGCCGCCACCATAGCCGCACCCTCAAGGTGTCGGGCTTGTGGTTATTGTGTTCTTTTCTTTTAAACTCGTCCTACTTTCTTTTTGATACCCGACTGAAAAACACGCCCATAAAAGGGTGTTTGTTTTTGCGTATAAAATAGCCCAACGAGGTGTTTGTTTGCTGATTTTACAGCCCAATGGGGGCGTTTGAGGTTTGTGGTTAACTGCCTTTAGTGGGCGTTTGGATCTGCGTTTAACAGCTTTTAGGAGTGTTTGTTTCGCTGTGTAACAGCCTTTAGTGGGTGCGTTTGGTACTGCGGTGGGTGCGTTTGGTACAGCAGTGGGTGCATTTGGTACTGCAGTGGGTGCGTTTGGTACTGCAGTGGGTGCGTTTGGTTCTGCAGTGGGTGTGTTTGGTTTTGCTTATTTTCGTTATTGGTTGATCTAGTCTATATATATATATATATATATATATATATATATATATATATATATATATATATATTGAAACATGCGAATAATTGCAACAATAATTGATTAAGGGAAAAACATTGAATTTTATAAACATGGGAAACGTCTTATAAACGAATAGTTCATGCCGAAATTTATAAAAATTTCTATACTTAGTATCTTTCACTTAAATTTCATTTATCTTAGAAAACCGATAAAAGAACGAGATATAGTCTTAAGATTATATAATTGTAATTATACAACAACTCGACAACAAACAAAAACTATACTTTTACAAATGAGACAACTATTTTTGCTAAAAAGGAAACGAAATACTAATTTATAAAATATTATTTTATAAATCCCTACTAAAAGATAAACCATAAGTTTTGTAGAAACTTTAAAAACATCGTTTACTTAATTCATAACTTTAAAACGTGCGTTTACTTTTATGCAAGAACGTTTTTATTAATTTAATTGGTGATTTCCAAAAACGTATTGAATTATTTTGTTTCAATTATTTTTCTCACGTTTCTTATATAATACTTGTAAAGTATTATATACTTTGATTATTTTTGGTTGTTTGTCTTTGTTATATAATTCATGCTATGAATTATATACTTGTTCAGTTTTCATATGTAATATATATTAGGTATATATAGTACATACTTTGACTTTTTCTTTGACTTCTTTATTCATTGTAACGTATAATACTCGTCGCGTATTATATATTTCTCTTGTCTTTCAAATGTAATATATACGGAATAAATTACATACCTTGCTTTTAGCTTTCGATTTATTTTATTTAACCAACCACTAAACTATTGCAACTTGGAAATCCAAATCTTTATCAACGTGTCGCGTTGATGTAATCATCCATCGGAAAACCCAAATACATTATCCTAAGCTGGTGGGTCATAACCGTTAAGATAAACCACAACTTCTTGGTCGAGCCGTTTTGGTTTTCGTTTATGTTGTGCTTAATATGTGCATTTCTGCCAATCGTTCTACAACATCGAGGTGAGTTTATAACCTCATGTTTTACTGGTTTTACATATATTTTTGGGATGAGAACATGTTTGTTTACAAATTCATTCACATGATTGACTTAAACTTGTTACATGATCGTTTACAAATTGGTTTACATATTCATTTACATATCTCGCAATGAGATACATTACTTGATTTCAGTTCTGGACGCAAATACATACTTTCATTCAAATGATTAAGGATTAGCTTAGGTTGCATGAACTGCGAATTACTTGGAGGGTAACCACGAATGTTATAAAATAGATCTATTTGGGATTGACGATCCTCGTTCAGGTGATTAGCTATCACTGGAGACGAACGTTATACCATGTCGGAACACAACTGAATTGGTATCTTCAGGGCCAACAACCACATACATACGAACAATTACTATGCATTGAATAAAGTGGTATACATATAAGTCTACGCAGCAGTGTCATGAACTTAGAGTAATCGTAATCTCTCATTGGGCAATACATACTTGAAACATTTCGTGATGGTTTTAATTATCATGCATACTTTGAACAATTGCGGTCCAACTGTCATACGTATAATTTTGTGACTATTATAAGGGTTGAAATGGTCATACACACTTTGCAAATCTTTGGTGCAAAATTTATACTTAAACAAACCTATGAACTCACCAACTTTATGTTGACACTTTTAAGCATGTTTTTCTCAGGTAAATTAGATGCTTGGCTTACTTGATGTGCATTGGAGTCTAAAATTACAATATTTCATACATGGATTTCTACAAACAAATCTCGTTGTGCTACTTTTAAGATTTTCATTGTGATGCAATTATGGGAAAAATATTATATTAATTTCAAGAAAATCAACGAGATTGTTTTTCAAACGACACATTTAGAGGTCGTTCTCTTGTATCTTGTGCTGTTGTATTATGAAGTAACGCCCCCGGACATATTTCTGTTGCGACACATTTTTGGGGGTGTTACAAGTTACATCAAGACTTTAGGAGAACTAACCAACGCGTTTCTATTTCTACAAGAGTAAATTACACTACTAGCATTTTAAGAGCACTATATTGAAAGATAGGGTCTGGCCAAATAATAGAGAAGTGAAGAATAAGTTGATGCATGTAGAAGAACACCATAGGAATTTGTAAGTTTTCTAATAAAATAAAGTCTGTAACTGTGTGTAATGACAATTTAAAAGCTTCAACTTTGAATGTTAATTTTGTATGTCCGACTTGTGGCAAATGTGTTTTAAATGATAATCATGATGCTTGTGTTCTTTCTTATATCAATGACTTGAATTCTAGAACTAAGAAGCCTTTAGCAATGCCTATTAGTGCTAGCGAACCCACAAGAATAGTGAATCGCTCTATTGCAACACCCCATAAGAAAACAGTTGCATCAGACTCCATAATTCGAAATTTTAAAAGTAGAGAAAGGATGCTTTATGAGAATATTATCAAGACATGTCAATGGTGGTACACTAAAATTACTCTACCAGGATACAAATGAAAACCTAAGTCTAGGACTAAGAATGTGAACACGAGTGTTAGCACAAATTTAGATAATACTTCTAGGTTAACTAATATATCAGAACCCACAAATGACAAGGGATCTAATTTTTCTAACTCTACATTATTTTCTAATTCTTTTGCAGCTAATAGAAATCATTATATTCATCGTCGACTCTGAGTGCTCAAAGCACATGACAAGGAATCTCACGCTTCTTACTAATTTCGTAGAGAAATTTCTCGGAATGGTGCGGTTCGGCAATGATCAGTTTGCACCTATTTAGGGATATGGAGATTTGGTTTAAGGCAATGTCACATCAAGCAGGTTTATCATGTAGAAGGTCTCAATCATAATCTTCTCTTGGTTGTTCAATTTTGTGACTCAGATTTGGAGGTAGCTTTCAGAAAGTCAACATGTTTTGTTAGTAATCTTCAAGGAAATAATTTACTCATCGGTAGTCGTGAATCTGATCTCTACACAATTGAATTACAAGAATCGTCTTCTCCTACTCCAAGCTGCTTTATGGCCAAAGCTACGTCAAGTCAAGCATGGTTATGGCACCGTCGTCTCTCACATTTGAACTTCGACACCATCAACTTGCTATCAAATAAAAATACTATGAATGGTCTTCTTCAATTGAAATTCGTCAAAGATCAACTATGTTCTTCGTGTGAGCTAGGTAAAGTTAAGCGCAGAACCTTTAAGCCAAAAATAACACCAAGCTCAAAAAGACGGTTACATCTTCTTCATATGGATTTATGTGGTCCCATGCGAGTTGAAAGCATCAATGGAAAGAATAATATTCTGATGATCGTGGATGACTACTCCAGATATACATAGACTCATTTTCTGAGTTCCAAAGACGAGACACCAGAACTTCTTATCAACTTTCTAAGGATGTTATAATGAGGTCTTTAGGATCAAGTGAGAACAGTCAGAATTGATAAAGGAATAGAGTTCTTGAATAAGACTCTTCAGACATACTTTGTAGAAGAAGGTATATTTCACCAAACGTTAATTTCTTGAACACCTGAATAGAACAGTGTTGTCAAAAGATGGACCCGTACTCTGGTTGAGGCTGCTTGAAAGATGCTAAATGCCGCTAAACTTCCTCTATTCTTTTAGGCTGAAGCAATAACAACTGCATGGTTCACACAAAACCGCTCACTCATAATCCAAAGACACGAAATGACATTGTACCATATAATCAACAAGAGGAAACCCAATCTAAAACTTCTTCACATCTTCGGTTACATATGTTACATTGTAAGAGATGGGGAGAACTTAGACAAGATGAAAGAAAAAGGGGATGCTTGTATTTTTGTAGGGTATGCTACTCACTCGATAGGATACAGAGTCTACAACAAGAGAACAAAGATGATAGATGAAACCATTCATGTCAATTTTAACGAATTGATAGAAATGTTGTTTGATCCAGACAGTTCAAACCTCATACCACAACGTCCGAAAATGGCGTCTAAACACAATTGTAACCCTTTCACTTTTCTGGAATTTATATGTTCTAATTTAGTCCTTTGACTTTTTAACTTTTGTCATTTCTGTTAGAACAAGTTACCGTGTGGACGGTGGTGAATCTATGTTTATCTTGGTTATTGATCTTTTATTGCTTATGTCAATCCTTTTTAGAGGACTTTATCTATGTTGATCATGATTAGGGAGGTTTGCCTTGTAAATAGCTTGAAATATCAAATAACGAGTCTCGACACACCCGTTAATGTTCGTATCAAATCTAGGGCAATCTAACCTTTTTACGTATGGTGTAAATAATCAAAGTTTATGTAAATATGAGAAACTTTTGGGTCACGTTTCGTATCAAAGTTTTTTACATTCAATAAAAATATGAGAAACTTTTGGGTCACGTTTTTAAACTAATTTATGATCGTTTTATGAACTTGAGAAGTGACGGAAGGCACCTAGGATCCCCCTAGGATGCCAACCCTTGCTCGAGCCCCACAAGGGACAATAAGGCACCAAAATAGCAACCTTGTCCCCAAGTGGTACCATATATATTGTCTTATTGATTTTCAAAACACACACACAACACATAAATTTCATTTTTGTTTCTTTCTTCCTCCTTTGGTCTCGTCCGAACTCCAACACACATAAACAATACTTTTTTTTATTTTTGATCAAGAACATGGTGGTTTAAAACATTTCGGGTTGATTCTAGTAGACGGGGTATCATTAAAACAACGTGCGGGTTGTCGGTTTCATGTTTAGCGCTTTCAAAACCCTCTTTGTAAGTTATCTTTTCTACAAATATTCTTGAATTTTTAGAGTTCTTATGATGCATAGATGAAAGTTGTACGATGCGTTTTCTAGAAATCGCTAAAAAAATTCGAAATAAATAAAAAGGGTGCTTGTTTTGGTTTGAAGTCGGACAAAATGGGACAAGGGTTTGTCATTTTTATGTCGTGGTTGTGATGGTAGAATAATATTTATACGCTATGTAGCTTATTTACTTGCTAGCTTATTAGCTTATTTATAAGCTAAAATGATTGATTTTGGGCTTGTAATACCCACAGCCTAAAAATCCCAATAAGTCGTGGCTTATTGTGGGCTTTTTGAGGTCCGGCTTACTTTCATGGCTTTTAGTTATAACTTATTTTGATAGCCTATTGTTATATCTAAAGAACTACGTGTCTTATTAGCTTAATAAAAAGCTAAATACTTTTGTTTTGAGCTTATGAGGCTCACGGCCCATTAAGGACCAATAAGTCGCGGCTTATTGTGGACCTTCTTATGGTTCGGCTTATTTTCGTGGCTTTTGGTTAAAGCTTATTATGATATTTAAGGCCTAACGTAGCTTAATAACTTGAAAATAAGCTACGAATAGCTTATTTTGGGAGTTAATGGGCCACGACCCAATAGGCTAAGCCAAACCGTGGCTTGGTCTTGGCCCGTGAGTCTTGGCTTATGTTGTGGCTTACTTCTCGAACTTATATCTATTTATAGATTTAATATTGGACCTAAATCGGATCTTGAAACTTAATAATAACGTTTTGAACCGCTATTAGGCCTTAAGGCCCAATAAGCGAAAACAAGTCGTTTTACATGTTTAAAACGGACTTTTGGAAAGTAAAACATACTTACTTATATACTAAATGGTCGTTTGAGGAAATGCGTTTTGATAAACTTTACGAAATATGAATTTTGGCATTTTGTCAAAAATTGGTGAATTTAAGGAAAGGTGTTGAAATTGAGGTTTGAAACCTTGAGGAAACGTTGTATAAACGAACGGGTCATGTCAAAATTTCGTAAAAATTCTATACTTAGATTTTTACTCAAAAACTTACTTTGCGACAAAATAATAAAATATTATTATTTTAATAGGCCGATTAAAAGACGAAAAATATATATATTATAATTATAAAATATGAAGACTCTCCAAATCATTTGGTATAAATAAAACACATAACAATCAAGTGAGAAACATGTTTATACCGATTCCAATAGCAAATTATATTGATTTTCAAAAGTTTCCTTCGAACAATGATTCTAACAACCTGAAAATTTAACTCCAAACTATAAACAACTCTGTCACAGCCGTAATAGCTTGAATTACACCTCTTTTAGATGATTACAACCCGGAATGTGATGAAGAACAAAGTGATTCTTTAACAATTCTACTAGAACTAGTTCCTAACTATAAGATAAAGTGTAATGTGATTGAGAAATAATGAGGATGATTTAAGATGCAAATTTCGTCATCTATTTATACACAACCTTGAGGTATCAGTTGGGGAAGGGTGCATGCCAAATGGGTTGCCCAATAATGCAATCAATTATGAATTTTTTAAGATAAGCGAGGTAAAGTGTACCTAGCACTTGGGAAATTGTGCTCCGACTTGGTGTATCCTTAAATTGCATTTACTTTCGTTTCAAAGTATAGCACACAATAAAAATTGTGCGCATCGCGACTTTTGCCCTCGTTCATTACT
The DNA here is from genome assembly GCA_026074375.1 of Tanacetum coccineum. Taxonomy (NCBI): domain Eukaryota; kingdom Viridiplantae; phylum Streptophyta; class Magnoliopsida; order Asterales; family Asteraceae; genus Tanacetum; species Tanacetum coccineum. The sequence goes on from BQNB010017826.1 coordinate 29,542, forward strand.
CTTCTTAGATTCTCTTCTAAGACCTTCACATAATGACCATTTAGTGCAATTAACACAGTATTTCTTTGCATGTTTAGTCCTTTTCCTTTATTGCTTGGTCCCTGAAATGAATAATACACACAACAAACAACCAAACTTTTGCAATATTTCATGTGTTTAAACATATATATTCATGTAATTTTGAGGACATTTATGTATACATTTGGAGCGATACAAATCTCTATCTATCTCACCACTCTCTCAATCTCTCTTCCCTCTCTTCTCCCTTCTTCTCTTCCTAATCTTCTCACTCTCCACTCCTCACTCTAATTCTCTTCTCCAACTTCTCCACTATCACTCTCACTCTCCTCTTCTGTCTTCTCTCTCTTCATCTCTCATCTGTCTCACCCTCCTCATCTCCTCTCAACTCCTCTCGGCTCTCTCACCTACTTCACTCTCCTCCATCCTCAAACCCTCCCCTGCCTCAAACCCTCGCCCTCACTCCTCTCCTTCCTTCGAACCCTCTCTCTACTTCTCACCCTCTCTCATTCTAATCTTCTCCTCTTCTTTCTTCCGCAAATCTCTCCCCCTTCTCCCCGTATCTCATTCTAATATCCCCAATCCTCGATCATCAATATCTACTTCCCCCCATCCCTCCTCAACACCCCCTCACATCTCCACAACCTCTCTCCACTCATCTCCTTCGCACCTTCCTATCTCACACCTCTCACAGAAGTCTCTCAAAAACTTCTCGTACCATCTCTTCAAATCTCCGCCCCCTCCCTCCTCTCAAACTCTCTTCTATCTCCTCAATGACCTAAACCCACTCTCTTCACAATCACTCCCTCTCGTCCTCATCTCAACCTCTCACCCTCTACACAATACACCTCCTCCGCGGCTCCCAGCCAATCACGTCCCACACCTACACCTCCGTCTCCTCCCACAGAGCTCCCCTCACAAATCTTGCACCTTACTATCAAATCTCTTCTCTTCTCGGCTATCTCCCTTCTATCTCCCCTCAAATTCTCTCATCTCAAATCTCCTCAACTCACAGCTCTTACCCCTCCTTCACAATCTCTAAACATCTACCACATTCCATCTCGTCCCCCTGTCTCAATCTTCTCCTCATTTCTTCTCCTCCACCTTCTTCCCAATCTCCCCTCGGCCGCACTCTCGCTATCTCAACTACCCTTTCTCTAAACCAAACCAACTTCTCTTTCGACCCTCCTACTCCTATGTCCTTCACAACTCTCGCCCTCCAAAAAATCTTCCTTCACGCACATTCTCCACACGATTCTTCTCCTCCTTCCTCAAATCTCCTTATCTCTCCTCTCTCTCCTCTGTCTCTAGTACCTCCTAATCTCTCTTCTCCCATCATTCTCTCTCATCTCCACTCCGCTCTCACCCTCTCACTACTCTCCTTCCACTCCTCGCGACTTCCTCTCTCCTTTCTCGTGCACTTATCTCACTTCTCCCATCTCCGACTATCTATCTCAAATCCTCTTCTACTCAGTCCTCTCCTCCTCCTCCTCATCTCCTTCTCTAACCTATCTCTCTCACCTTTCCTCTCTCTTCTCTCCTCACATCTCTATCTTCTTCCTCTGCCTCTTCTCTACCTCTCTTCACTCTCTCTCTCTATCAAATCTCTCCTCATCTCTCTCTTCTCTTATCACTTACTTTAATCTTCTCTCCACTCATCTCACTCGATCTCTCTTTCTCTCTCTGCTCTCATAATCTCCTCTCTATCCTATCCTTCTCTTCGCCCATACTTTTTTAGCTTATTGTTTGCCCTCAAAAAATCAAAGCGAAGGTATTTCGTTTTAATAAAACAAATTAATGATCATAAGCATAGATAACGCGACAAAGCAACTCACAAATTTTTATAGATAAGATTCTTTTCACACTCGCTCAATTTAGTAAAATGGATAGTAAACGAAAGTCATTTATATGCGCAGTCATGATATGTTCAAATTACCATAGGCTTGTACAGGAAACTAAACTTCACCGACATGGCGTAAGCACCAAACATAAATATCAAAAGAGGTAATTTATTTTTGAAATTTTTTATTTATTTGTTTAAAAAAAGTTTGTAAATACCAATTATTAATCCACCTTATCTGTAATGTAACCAACTATTTCTTCATATCATTCTCTTTTTTAGAACTTTGGCTTTATTTTTGTCTTATTTCACTTTATCTTGGGGGAAACTTGCTTTCCCCCATACTTAGGATAAGCACACTACTCTTCAAACGAACTTAGAAGTTTTCAACCTTCGAACTTTATTTTAACAACAATACCAACCTTTACGTTCTTTAATTCGTACGTGATAAAAATTTCAGATAATTTTATTAAAAATATTTTTGAACAAAATTATGGTTTACTTATATTCATATTTTTATCACCTCTTAATCAGTAAAATGTTTTATAACACGCGAACGCGTTCCTACTGCGGTCTCATAAAGATTTCAAGCACAAGTTTTAGAATTAACAAATCACCGGCACACTCATATAATTTTAAATCGATATCAATGCTCTAGAAAAGGCGACAAAACTACACATACACAGCCGTAACGACGGATGAGATATTTTCAATTACTCATTCCTTAACTCGAGAAAGCTAAAGATAAAAATCATCTTAGGTATCAATTTAGTACTGAATTCTTAAAATCAAATCCTCACAATTTTTTTGGTGTGTATAAATATTTCCAAATGTCATATTGCTTATATGTATCAATAAAATTTTATTTCCTCAAAATTTCATTTAACTTTAATTTTCAAAACTTTTTGGGGGGGGGGGCCAGTTTATCTCCCCCCATACTTAATATGAGCATAATCCACATGTAAAGAAAATATTATAGAGAAAGATAAAATAGGAAAGTAAAATAATACTTCTCAATTGTATTGATATTTTGAATCTTTGGTTCACGTCATTTCGTCTTGCGTCCTTCTCTTTTTCTTTTTCTTGTTACAAATATAAACATTGCATAGCACACAAATAATAATAATAGTAATATTCCTAATTAATTATTAATAGAAAGTACGATAATATTGTTTTAATGCCAACGAAGGCATTTTACACACCATAATACTAATACTAATAATGTTTTGAGAATTGTTTTTAAAACACGTGTGACCCGAAACATTCGGTCACACAACCAACTTGTGTCATCTCGACACTGAGATTACTCATCATCAATCCTGTGTGCAGTTGCTGATAACCAAGCGGCGAATACTGATGGTGGGGGGCTGGTATTGCTATAATACTGGTCATAACTTGCGGCTGATCCATAACCAGGTGGGTCCCCTGCAAATGGAACCTGTACACCAACCATATCTCAATACACTCCCCTTACACCTTTCCCATTGATATGTACTGATCTATACCCATCCGCTCTATTGCCTCTTGGAGTATCTCCATCCTAACATACAAGTCCTGCATAGATGCTCTTGGAGGTCTAGGAAACCAACTCTAGTACTCCCGGCTGTGATCCTCGATAAAAGTTTACCCTCAAGAGTCATCAAATCCCTAAGCGGAGGCGATCCAAATCTCTATAATAAATCGGAGCAGCAACTCAAACTCCTACCACATCCTTCTGTCAACACCGTGCTCTTTCTAGCAATCTTCGAGGAATAAAAAAGTCCACAACAAATAATTGGACTTTCTTTAAGAGTGCCATAGCCTCTCTACTCCTTTCCTCTTCAGCCACCTTCGCAATTAAACCAATGCCATATTTTTAGAAGCACATTCCACATCCCATTCTGGTGGTCTAGCAAGCATCAAACATACTCAAGAGCCATAAATCATTTTTCTAAATCTTATCATACCCAGTCGTCCTCTGACACAAACCATAAGTGATCATCTTGTGAATCACCCTCAAAATTGGGCTCCTGATAGTAGAAGTGTGACTCCTAGATAAACCAAGGTTTTCCTCTCGACTAATACTTAACCAATACTCTTGAGCGTTAAAATGCTCATCACTACGCAAACCTCCTTCAAAGTAAACATTAAAACCATCTTTTTCTAGCTCATCAGCCTAATACAATCCCAATCTACGAGCAAACTCCAACAAAGTCAAACTGTGGGCACGTCCACCAAATCAAAACTTGATGATCTTCTTGGTTTGCAATTCATCATCAGCACAAACTTTATCAAATTCATAAGTCGAATAAAACTCGTGGCAAAGCTCTACATAAATTGGTTCATTTATATTAAAAGCTCTAATCCACACCACAAAAGTGAATATCTCTTCATTCAATTCAACTTCACGCAACCTAATTCTCAACATGTCATCAATTTCTTCATCACAACCCATTCTGTTCAGTACATCCCAGTTCACGACACACGGCGAGTGAACATGTCCAGGAAGCAATCGGGCTAATCTAGTGTTATACCTAGACTTTGCATCTCTGTTACATCCTTCCCATAGCAAGAACTCATGTAATCCTGTTTTTATCACTAAAATACCAAAAAATGAAAAAAATTTCAAAATTTTCAAAAATAAAATAAAATAAGTGTTTTATCACAATGTCGACTTTCCTACTAGGTAGAATAAGAATAAATTTTGACTCAATCGAGCGTATTGAGCTCTAGCTTATCCCTTAACTTTTAGACTAAGCATTCGCGGATCTTTTTATTAAAGATTTTAAATTTGCGAAGAATGAGAAATGATAGAATTAATTATAAGTTAGATGCTAAACAAGGATTAGTTGAAAATCTTAAGAGCTCATAAGTGTAGTTTGTGGCTTTTCTCTCCCATAAGCTTCTAACCGGACTAATAATACGTGCTCTCTTCGAAAATTAAACTTATATCAACGATTTTTGAAGTATGGTTGATTTCAATAAATTTAGTCTTAATTCAAATTTATACTTAAATTTTCTAAAAAGGAATTTTCTCTATATCATGGTAATATAAAGTGTTAAAAAATGATGAAAAATGAGGTAACAATAATAATAAAAATTGTGGGCTGATAAAAGTTTACTACATCTTGCCGGCTCACAATCGATGTTGCAGTCTTCTAAATAAGGCACATAGTAATTATCCGAGACTGATAAAAATTTGTTGCATCTTGCCGGCTCACAACCGATGTTGCAGCCTTCTAAAAGGTCGAGGATTTCCTTAGTTTAAAGGATGTATAATTATATTAAGTGTAATATATTTGATTTAATAAATATAGGGAAAATCTCCTTTTCTTAAATTTAAATATGCTTTTGAACTAAGACTATTTTGTTTTAAGTTGTGATTTATGTATATACGGGAAATTCAAGGGTGTTGAAACCGAAGGTCCGTGAGTCCCGATACTAGTCTCTGTGGGGTGTCAAAAGCCTGATCACTTAGCCGCAAGGTTGGGATGTGCCGAGACGAAAGTCGCTACATGGGATGATCTCGCCTTCAAACTCATTATTTTTGGGTGGAACGTGACGCATAAAAATTTTGCAAAACGTTTGATCTATGGTTGAAATTCGAAATAAGCACACTAACATAATATATAATAATTGTCGGGAGTGAAAAGTTTACAAGTTGTAAATATGAGTAGTGTTAGCATCTTAACTTGTATTTAACGGTGATTTCGTTTTTAAGCTTGGTTTTGGACAAGTGAAAAGTCGGGGACGATGAATTTATCCTTTTGGACATTTTAGGATTAAAGTGCTTCTTATTCCGTGACCCTTAAAGTTATAAAAATAACGAAAGTCCATACATTCTAGTTAGTTGCTTAAAAAGAAAAAAGTACAAAAAAATGAGAAAAAAAGGAAAAATACAAAAATATATGTGGTAATAAGTATAAATATTTTTAAAATGGTCAAAACGGGGCTTTTCAAAACTTATGAGTCTTTAATTCCCTTTGATGAACACTTAGCTACTTTTCGAGGTAATTAGTCGAGGGGGATTGAGATTCTTGGTTTTCTAAGTGTTTACTTATAGCATTGCGTGAGGACACGGCAATATCTTAGTATGGGGGATTTTGGTATGTGCTTAATTACACATACTTTTTACCTAATAAAACGACCACAAATGACCAAAAACGGACATAAAATGCCAAATATATGCTTGTTTTGTGTTATTTACTATGCAGGTAACAGATATTCAGAAAAAGGACAAAAAAACGAAGCCAAAACCGACAAAACCGAGTACGGGAATAGAAAGAGCGCGAAAAGTCAAAGTCAAAGTCAACCAAAAAGTCAACCAAGTTAAAGTCAAAGACGAAGCCAAAACCGAAGAAATACTTAATAGGCCAACCCGCACCTATCTAATGGGTCAAGGCAGCCCATTAAGCATTTATATCAAAACTTACATAAGCTTGAAGCTTAAAAAGTCCATAAATATAAACCGGCCCAATCCTAAGCCCAACAACACTTAACCATACATCCTATTTCCCTTTACATAGTTAGTCCCTAAAGTTTTACACCGTTAGTCCTTAAGGACTAACAATGTTAGTCCCTTAACCTAACCCCGTTACCCTTAAACTATTAACCCCCATTAACCCCACTATAAACCCAAAACCCTTTCCCGCCTAAATTACCGTTCACCCGTCACTTTCCTCCCTCCCTGCACCATGACAAAACAACATCACTCTCCCTTCACCCCACACTTAACCCTACATCATATCACTCTAAAAACACGCTAGCAATCCCCTAGCATCTCATTGGCAGATGAATGAAGACCAAAATCAAGGGCTTTGATGAATTTGCTTGGAGAACAAGATGATTGAAGGACTGAGATGAAGGATTTTAACCTCCTCACACAAGAGACACAACTAGCACACATAGTTGCTTGTATTCGGCTATATATAGAGTGCTTTTTCTTCATTTTCAAATGTAACTTAGGAGTGGTGTAATTTAATTTTAATGTTTTAAATTTATGTTTTTAAGTCTTTAAATTCTGTCATTTAATCTTTTAAGCTTTGTATTCCTTTTATGTTTAATGAAATTTCAAGTTTTATGGTTTTATGCAAATCTGTTCTATTAACTTTTTTATGCACTTAAGCTTTTTATTTGTTCACAAGTTACTTTCATAAGCTCTCTTTATAAGTCATTTTTGAGTTTGCAACCCTTTCTTAAGCTTTATCAAAAGCTTAAGCTTATTTTTTTTAAAAGCTCTTTCTGTGTTCAAGAATCATGTTTTACAGAAATCATGGAGCCAATGGAGTGAATTTATGATGTCCATGGGTTAGAGCTTATTGGATAAGCTATAGGATGTTTTAGAACCAAATTTGGTGGTAAAAGTCTTAACCAAAAGCTAAGGACTTTTGTAAGTTTCAAATTTCATGTTTTACCTTATTTTATGCATTCGCTTATTTACTGCTTATTGTTGATCATTTCTGCTTTTTAAATGCTTATTATGTCTTTATTATGCATATATGATTTAGTTTGATGTAAGTCTTAACCTATTTTAGCTTTAAATTTAGTTTTCATACTTTAAAGGAGTGTTTGGGATAAGATGTGTTTTTGCTATAAATCTGTTCTTGGTCTTTTGAAGTTCTTAAAACCAATTTAGATTCACTTATTATCATTATTTAATCATGTTTTAACAAGTTTGATGCAAGTTTTCATGTTTTTCTACTTATGATGTGAAGCTGTGAAGGTTTTATGATTTTACATTGCATTACCTTTGATTTTAATGTTTGGGGAGATAGAGAGTGATGATTTAAAGAGTGTGAGAATAACATGATTGTTTTTGTGTCTTATAAAGCATTCAACTATTTTGGTTTTAGAGTTTGGTTCATTAGTTTATCAAATGCAAATTTTTTACAAAATCTGTCATTGTTCTTCATTTTCTGTCTAAAACACCCTTTTTGATTCAAAGATTTAACCAAGTAAATCTATGTTTCAGTGTTTGAGTCTTTTGTTATAAGCTTATTGGTTTCAAATCTTCATACATGTGGGCTTATTTTACATTTCCACGCTGATTTAGTTAGTTTTAAGTAGGTCCAAAGTAAGCACTTGGCACTTAAATTCTGATAAACGAAATCTTAAGTTTTTGTTTCAGTTTACTTTAATCCTTGTTTACTTGTCCTTAATCGGTTTTAAATATTGTTTTTATGGTTTATTTGGGTTGTTTAGTAGTTAACGATGTGTATTTAGTTTTATAGCTTATTAGGATGTTTTGCTAAGCTTAATTTAGTTTTAAAAGTGCCTTAAAATTCTGTTTTAAGTTTTTTTAAAATCTGCTATATAAGTTTGTAAGCTGTTTGAATTTATACTTATTTCAATCTGCTTTTCTGAGCTTATTGGTAATTTTCAAAAAGTGTTAGTTAAAAAATTTGCTTATTTTTATGTGCTTTTTAAGTTTGTGTAAAAAGTTTTTTAAAAATAAAATGTTTTGCAAAAAAGGGTGAGGCCAGGACTCGAACCTGTGACCTTCCCCTTAAACACACAAAGTCTTAACTATCTGGCCAGTAGAGCAATATGTCTACTTGGTGCAGAGTTTGGTATTTAACCCTTTTTAGCTAGTTTTGCCTTATAAGCCCTTATTTGCTCATTTTCAGCTTATTGAAATAAGCTGGTTGTCCCATTTTATTTTTAATAGATTCTTCATAGTATTAAGCACTTTTTGTGATTTTTTTAGATTTTTCCCAATTCGTTTAGTATTTTTAATATTTAATTTAGATTAAATCCGTTTTTAATTCATAATAAATAATATAAAAGTCAAAAAAATATAATTCAGTTTTTTAAAATTTTCTTTTATCATTTAGGACTTGTAAAAAATAAATTTACATTTGTAGGGTTAAAATTATAGGATTTAGGTTTTTAAGTCGCGTTTTTAATTCTCGTTAACGTTTTTCGTGTTTAGGCTTTAATTGCTTTCGTTTTAGTTTGCCTTTACTTGTTTGTGTATTTTATTTATAGAAATAGAAAACCAAATCCCATTTGTGATATTCAACCATTGTTCCACAAACTGATTCTCGATTTTTCAATTCACGCCTCGTCGGAACACGACTCGGGAATGTTTTTTAGGGTTTTACTTTGGTCAAAAGTAAAATCCTTTTAAAACACTCTTCGAATACTTCTCTTACTATTATTGATATTTTGGGACTACTTATTATATATTTGTATTTATATTATATATATATATATATATATATATATATATATATAATATATATATCTATATATTAATAATAAAAATATATAAATGTATGTGTAAAAATATAATAAATTATATAATATATATATATATATATATATATATATATATAGTAAGAAATCTTGAAACCAAGGGTTGATCCTACGATTTTCAACCCGAAAGGAGAAGGTTTTTAATACACTTCGCGCTGACCAGCTCCTCTGCTTCTTTATGCGTTTTCTAGAGAGCTACCGTGCACATTTGATTTATCGGTCCCAAAAATATTTTATCTTGTTTAAAATACATAAAAATATAAAAAAAATATTCTTCTTAACCCCATTTTGTTTAATTCTTCTCTTTATCCCTCCTTAATTCTATCATCATGTATGGGTTTAAAGAATGTTCGTCTTGTGGAGCTTTGTATAATAGAGAACATTTTTGTTCAAATGTGAGTCCGTAGACAATTTTGTTCGTGATCCTAATCTGATTTCTTATGATGAAACCCCACGTAATTGTTCCAAGTGTGGAGGTCCGTTTGGTGGTCTATATTGTCGACAATGTACTTGTGAGCGGTGTAGAAGAAATTATACGGATGAAGTTTGTGCTTTATGTTGTTATGAAGTTGAAAAATCATTCGTTAATGATTCAAATCCAAATTCTTTCATTGATTCTCCAAATATTTTTAACCCACCTCCACAACCTCAGTACCAGACGTATTCTTGTGAGTTATATGGGAACAATGCTCATTATGGTTACGATTGTCCACCTCAAGTTCCATTTTTCTACAATCAAGACCCGTGTTTCAATCAAAACTTTGATAATAATTTTCCACAAACTTCACCAAGTTTTCCACAACAATACCTTTGTTGTGAGAACTGCAGGGGTCCTCATGAGACTTTTCAGTGTCAACCGTTGAACTAAAATTTCTATGAACCTAATATTTGCTATAATTCTAATTCTTCCGGTTTTGACCAATATCAACCCCCGTAGTATACCGTCATTCATCAACCTCCTCAAGAAACGAGTGTGGAAATTTTGCAAGCAGAAAACCTAATGAAATCTATACAAACCTTTTTAAAGAAGTTTATTCGTATATCTTTTAGAGAAACGCCAAAGGTTTTATCGCTAGCTTGGGAGAAAGTTTTTGAAATTCAGCATGCTTTTAGAGAAAAACAACATCAACCAGAGGATATACAAGAATTGCTTCATAAACTTCTTAAAGATTTGCAAATTATAAGTGAGGAGCTGGCAGAATATATTTCTCCGATTTGGAATTGTCATGCTTTCTACGACAATGATGATGAGTACACTATTCAATATAAGGAATATTTAGATAATTCATCTAATGCAATCACACATGATTTACCAACCGAGGAACCCGATAACTCTCTAAGTATGGGGGACGAGCATCTTAGCACTATTCTGGAAACGGAATCGGACGAAGTAATAAAGTCTAGTGTTGAGGACCTTGTCCCAATCCTAAGTGAGTCTGAGGGTATTTCCGACGATACGTGTGATGTGCCTTTTTGTGATAATTCTCCTCCTCTTGATGTTTTAAACGATCACTTTGAGATTTTCTCTGATTTTAACGATGATTGTACTTCAAGTGTTGACGATTCTTTTGAGGACATCGATTACGTGGAGGCATCACCTCCCGATACTGAGCTCGTCAGCTTAGAGGAGGTGAAGGACGATATACTTCATGAGAAATTATTGAATATCAATCTTCTTATTTCTAAGATTGAATCTTTGAATGACAACCCCACTCCTGATTATGTGCTTAAATCTCCTTTACCATTTCCTATCCCCGTTGAGGATAGTGACTCTTTCTTTGAGAAGTTCGATACTTCTCTCTCTTATTCGGATAATTCTTTACCCGAATTCGAGACTTTTAGCGACATACATAAGAGACGAGTAGTGGCAGTACCACTACTTATTCTGATAACTCTCTTCCCGAGTATGACTCGTTTCTCTTTGAGATTGAGCCCGATCAGGGAGAGTTGACCAACGTTGTTATAGAAGAGGTTGATACATTTCTTGTTCTGGAAGACTCGATACCACCGGGTATTGAGAGTAATTTTGACCCAGGGGGAGGTGAGATTGATTTTTCTCAAAATGTTGAAGATGACGATTCCTTCACATTTGTAATTCAGACTTTTCTCCCGTTTCTCACCTACCCTGCGGATTCTCCTTTACTTCTCTCCACGTGAAGACACCATTTTTGACCCTGGCATCTTCACTTAGAGCCGGTGGCATCTCATCGGGATGGAACTTTCATGTGCTTTAATGTTTATCCAAACATTAATGAAAGCCCGATTGAGATTTTCCTTTTTATTTGCTTCCCCATGGACAACTTAATTCGGGGTCGAGTCAAGCTCGTGACTCGGTTAATAAAAACAAGCATTTCTATCTTCTTATCTATTTTCTTACATTTGATGTAAGGGGGCTAGCTTTTCTTTTCTCGTGTTTCGTGTTTTGTGATTTCGATTTATTCTTTATTGTACCAGGATTGATCGGTATTTTGAAGACTCTCCGTGTTCATAGTTTTGCCATTCCATACATTCGAGCTTCTTATCCTCAGCTTAATTATGGGAATCCGATATACTATAATCAATCGGGGACTAACGTTTATCGTTAGCATAATTAATAATATTCCTTTAGATTTGCTAGAGACCCCTTTATATCATGAATATGAATTGTAATTAGTATGGGGAATTCACATTATGAGGGAACAATGTGTTTGTTTTAGTATGGGGCTTCCTATCGATTTGTTGTGCTGCCAGCCTGTGTTTTCACGTAATCCCAGTTTTTACCACCAAAATTTCAAAAAAATGAAAAATTTTAAAAATTAAAAAAATAAAATAAGTGTTTGGGCTATAATTTTGACTTTCCTGCCTGGGTAGTAATAAGAGTAAAATTTTTGACTCAGATCAAGCGTGGTTGAGCTCTAGACTTGTTTCATTAACGTTTAGGCTAAGCGTTCGCGAAAATTCGCGAAGACGATAAAAATGCTAGAGTTAATGTATGAGTTGGATGCATAAACAAGGATTAGTTGGGATATCTTTAGAGCTAATGTATCGAATTTGTGGCTTTTTCTCCCATAAGCTCTTAACCAGATTAATAATACGTGCTATTTTTGGAGATTAAACTTAAATAAAACAAATTTTTTTATATAGTTTAATAGCAAAAATTTTAAAGTCTTAGTTCAAATTTATCCTTAATTTTCAAAAAAGAATTTTACTTTCTTCTCATACTTATACATATAAAAAAAAAATAAAACTTATTATATAAAATGAAATGATGAAAAAATGAATATACTTATATATATATATATATATACCTACTATAATATATATATATTAATATATTTATAAATATATAATATATATTCATAAAATATCTATATACTATATATATATATAATATATATTTATATATATATATGTTTATATTTATATATTATATATTTAATAATTAAAATTGTGGGCTGATAAAGTTTACTACCTCTGCAGGCTCACAAACCGATGTGGTAGTCCTTCTGAAATAAGCCTATAGTAAGAATAAAAATACGAGGATGATAAAAGTTTGATGCATCCTTGCCGGCTCACATCCGTTTTTGCAGCCTTCTAAAAAGTCGAGGGTTACAATTGCATCAAATATATACGTTACAAATTAAATTTGTAATTAATAAATGATATCTTTTTGTTAAATTTAAATATGCTTTGGAACTTTGAATATTTCATTCTTTAAAAGTTTTAATAAGCTATGAGTAAAGGGAACCTTGAGAGTTTTTGATCAACCTAAGGTCCGTGAGTCCCGATACTAGTCTCTGTGGGGTGTCAAAAGCCTGGTCACTTAGCCGCAAGGTTGGGATGTGCCGAGATGAAAGTCGCTACATGGGATGATCTCGCCTTCAAACTCATTATTCTCGGGTGGAACGTGAAACATAGAATTTTGCAAAACGTTGATCCATGGTTGAAATTCAAAATAGCACATTCACCTAAGATATAATAATTGTCGGGAGTGAAAAGTTCACAAGTTGCAAATATGAGTAGTGTTAGCATCTTAACTGATATTTAGCGGTGATTTCGTTTTAAGCTTGGTTTGGAGCAAGTGAAAAGTCAGGGACGATGAATTTATCCTTTTTGGGGCATTCTCGGATCGAAATGCATCTTGTTCTATGATCCCTAACGGTTATGAAAATAACGAAAGTCAAATTAGTTAGTTGCTAATATATATATATATATATATATATATATATATATATATATATATATATATATATATATATATATATAATGAGAAAAAGTGAAAAACAAAAATATTAGTGGTAATGAGTGTATATCTTCAATAATGGTAAAAACAGGGCTTCTCTAAACTCTTGATTCTTTAATTCACCTTGATGAACACTTAGCTACTTTTCGAGGTAATTAGTCAAGGGGGATCGAGATTCTTAGTTTTCTAAGTGCTTACTGTTGGGATTCTTGATTTGATGAGACAAAATAAATAAAAGAATGAAACAAAAGGACTAAATCGGCAACTATGTAATTCTACAAAGATGGAAGATTTTGAAGAATTAATGAAGATTTGGTCAAAGATTTACAAGATAAAGACTGGGAAAGTATTTAATGTGATTTAATGTAATTTGATTGACTTTAAATAGTTGCCTTATTATTGATTTACTTCCTTTGGATGCCATGATCTCTCCCTATTTAAAGAGATCTCGTAGGAGTGTAGTTTTATCCATCCATAGAAACATCGACTGATGATATCGAATAGTAAAGGGGTGTGTGTGTGTGTACACCATAGTTAGTTAGTTAGTTAGTACACCATAGTAGTTGGTGTAGCACCCTAGTTCATAGTTGGGTATTAGGGGAAACGTTCACAATGAAGAAAAACCTTGTTTCTGATAAGATTCGCTTTATCTATTATTCCGATGTGCATTCAATATTATCTATAAAACTAATCCTAGTAGAGCTAAAACGATTCTTATCATGTGGTATCAGAGCCTCGTGGCTCTCAATCTAGGATACAAGGTTCTGATTCGAAGAAAAGGAGGGTTTCGGTATTCTGATTGATGTCGTCTTGTAAGATGGATAAGGAGCAGCATCAGGTATGTTCTTATGGTATTCATTCAGAAGAAGAGTGGAACGAAAAAACTCCTAATTCCTGATGGTGTTTGGTGAATGTTCATTGATTGATATTGACTTATCGGTTGCTGTTTGACCCTACCTTAATGCAATATTATGTCATTGTTGACTGGTGGGAAAACTGTGATGGAAAGTGCTTATGGGGCTTATATCACTTGTTTAAAGACTGAATGGGATACTGAGAAGAACAAATCGAACAACTTCATTCTTATAATAGTGGGTTTCTATTAAAGATGATGTGAAGATGGGACATTTGACATGATGTTAATGGTTTGACACAGGTTCATGTGGTGTGCGCATGGAGCTGCTTGATCTGTTTTATGGAGTCCATGGATTTGATTCATTTGTTGGAGGTTGGTTCTTGGTTGTATGGTGTTTATGAAGAAGCAGCAGGTGTGATCGATATAGGTCTAATATTCAATCATGGTGCGATTGATGTTTATTGTTTATGGATCTAATGTTCGTGATTTTATGATGTCAATGAAGAAACATGATGCTATACGTGATGAATATAGTTGAGTCATATGGATGTCGAAACCCTAAAACCATGGTAAGGGTTCACTAAGCTGATTGTATGGATCAGTGAGTGATAAAAGAAAGGAAGGAGCTCAAAGTACTGTTCGAACCATAGTACTGCTACCCAAGGAATTATGAAAGTACTGTTTGCTTCATCCGAGGTATTTTTAATACTGCTAGTTTCGTCCGATATATGATTAATACTGCTAGTATCGACCGACATCGGACAAAAGAAGATTTTTGGATGGATTTGGATCTCGAATGCTTCATTTAAGGGGAAGTTAACGGATTGATTTTTAAATGTTCTTAAACATTTAAAAGGCTCATTTTTGGAGATTATTTGAAGAGGTGATTACGAAGATGATTGATTATCACTTATTTGATATTGTAGTTGAGTTTCACAGATGCGTGTTCTTATCATACCTTTTAGCAGGAGGTAACTTGTTCGTGCTTAAATGGTGTGACGAAGACTTGTCAAAATCTAGCAAAGGTGTGTGATCTAACTTATGGTGCTTAATGCTCACATTTGCTATCACTTAAAGGAGTTACGTTGTAGTGCTCAGTGTCTCATATAGATGAGGATTTTGTCAAGAGATTGCAATCTACTTATATTTTGGTCTTGGTATGAGTTTGGAATCACGTGGATAGTGCAAGACATAAGACACAAGTTTGGGAAATTCAACTTCTTCATCAAATTTGTTATACTCGGTTTTCTTCATCAGTGATTACTACATAGAGCCTACAGAGTTCGAGATTCAATAGATGGTAAACATATGGGTTTCAGGGGAAGCTTTATTGACAAAATGTTTATCCATCAGGTTATATTCATGCACCACTTGAGATGAAGTGTTTCGTTACTACTACTAGTCATTTATTACTACTTCTAGTTTAAGTTTCTACTGCTGAGATTCATTTTTTGTATTATGCTTCATGGAGGGTATTTTGAGTATTGGAAGGCTGGATTAGTAGTTGTTGTATATGGTTTGTAGCTGTTATGATCTAAGTTGCATATCTACAGAAGACCCCTATTCGATGATTACAAAAAGGGGAAAAAGATTATGAAGATCAAGATTTGTAGCTTATTATGTGTGGTGGCATGATCATAAGTTAAGGGGAAGCTATCTACAAAGGAAGATTTTGTTTCATTCAGGGAGATGATTACATCTCAACTTCAGGGGAAGCTTTGGCTTTATGATGAAGTTCGTATACGACTTTGTTTGTTTTGTCATCATCAAATAGGGGAAGATTGTTGGGATTCTCAAGATTTTCAATTATTCAATCACCTGAAGGGGGAATATATTGCTGTTCAAAGAGCCAATGGGCATATAAGAGCATTCAACACTCTCAATGAAGTTTTGCATATATTGGGCAGACAAGACTTGCATATTTGCATAGATTGATGATGGAGTACCTAATGAACATATTCCTCCAAACTGGCTTAGGTTTTGATAATTACATTGAGATCTAAAAACATATGAGGAACACCGAAGAAAATGATGATGAACTGTGGAGTAAATAGAATGAATGGGAAATCATAATACTGGAGATTATATATGCTCCACAAGGGGTGCATATACTGGAACTGGAGATGGAACTGTGTATACATATGTTGGTAGAAACAAAGGTATCCAATTACAAGAGAGCTTATGCAAAGAATGTTAGAGCTAAGCTAGAAGTTCAAAAGGAAAACGGAGAATTGCTTTCGAATGTAATAAGATTTGTAGTTGAAGCAAAAGGAGGATTTGGATAAGAGAAGAAGAATGATTCTGGTATGGTAATCTAATTTATCAAATATGTTATAATTAAAATTAACTTTTGTTTATTGAATAAATGAGAAAGATAAGTACTACAACGTACTTTCAGTTAGAAGTACTGTCAGCCTTAATGATTTTTGTTAACAAGAGTAAACAAAATGATTGCGTGTATAAATAGTTTTTAAATGTGCAAAATGATTTAAGGCACAAATGATTTGAAGGAAAATTAAAACTGTTTTAAGGGTTGGGTGCTGGTTAAACCACCACACAGCAAATGTAATCAATGCACCATGTCTAGCGAACATAGAATTGATAGGTCCTCAAATTCAAACAGTTTTGGTAAAGACATCTCAAATCTATTGATGATTGACAGTTTACCAAAAATTGTATGGTGCTCAATACACCATGGTATTGCACTGAAGTATTGACTACTCCAGAGCAAACGGCTTTTAGTAAAAAGAACTCAAATCCGTTGATAGCTTTAATAGTTTGCTCAAAACTATATGGTTCTCAACTCACCAATGTTTAAATTACTGAGAGTTGACTAGTCCTGAGCAAACAGCTATAGGTAAAGACATGACAAATCCGTTCTTGGTTGTGATAGTTTACCAGAAACTATTCAGGTTTTCAACTCTCCGAGGATTCACGTTCTGAGTAGTTGAAATGGTTTCAGTCCTCCATGGAGCTTACCTTTTCTAGGTACCAATGGACTGACTAGCCCAAGAGTGGATGGCTATTTGGTAAAGGCTCATAAAATCCATTTATGTTTCTGTGGTGGCCAATTGCTGTTGAAGATTTGATTCAAGATGAGTGATTTTTGCTGACAAAGATTTAAAGATCACAAATACTCAGACATATCTTTACATTAAAGAGTGAAAGTGTTATCAAGACTTCAAAGATCTGTAGAGGTGAAGGCTAAAATAAGAAAAGGTTTGTTTGAATATTCAAATGATCTAATACTTATCAAGTTGGAAGATACAAGCTGTGATATGAGAGAAGATTGAAAAGATCTCATATAAGAAAGTTTAACTAAAGAAAACTTGATTGTTAAAGACAAGTTAACAGCAAGTATAAGGGAGGAGAAATTATTATTTTTTTATGATTTTTTTTCGTTAGGGAAATATTGTAAGTACTGCTGGCAGATACAAGTACTGTCAGTGGTATCAAAGTTCTTAATTTATAGGTTATAAAGTACTGTTAGTTATAGAAAAGTACTGTTAAGCAATTCAAAGTTAATGCTCTATATTATCAGTTTTAGAGTTCTAGAAGGATTGTATTAGGAGAAGATAAGTATGACAGGCTGTAAGCCCAATAGGGTTAAATCCTTGATGTCTTTAAAAGGACCCCTTAAAGGCATAGGTTATCAGGTACCCGAGGAACAAGTAAGAGTTATTAGAAGAAGTATTATCGTTAGTTATTATTAGTGTTTAGGAATCTACAAAGTCTAGGCAGGTTCAGTGTGTTAACCTATAAAGTATCTATTGATTTATTGTGTCGTGTTCTTCTTAATATTATCAATTACATTCCGCATAGTTGATAGTATTCAGTGTCAGCGTTTCATAGTTATTATCTTGGATTTATTCAAGGTAGTAATATCCTTTACAAGTTAAAGGGTCAACATATTAGAGTACATCGATCCTACACTTACTTATAGCATTGCGTGAGGACACGGCAATACCTTAGTATGGGGGAATTTGGTATGTGCTATTTTACACATACCTTTTACCTTGTAAAACGAACCCAAAAGACCAAAAACATAATAAAAATGGCAAATATATGCTTGTTTTTGTGTTTGTGTATGTGCAGGTACGGATATTAAAGAAATGGACAAAATCAAAGCAAAAATGGACAAATCCGAACACGGGAACGGATAGAGTGCACAAGAGCCGAAAGTTTCTAGCAAAAGGTCAACAAAGTCAACCTTGGTCAACCCTTGGTCAACCCACAAAAAGACAAAACCCTCAAAATACCTAAATGAGCCTTAATGTTAAATCAATTTCACAAAAAGTCCTAAAATAATTTACACCGTTAGTCCTTTATTAGTCCTTAAAACTAATAAGGACTAACGGTCGTTATCTTTTAACCATAAACCCATTTGCCCGTAACCTTTTTTTTAATCCACCAAGCCCAAAACAATCCCATAGCCCAAACCCTTTTAAATATAAAAACCTAGCCCAAGTCAACCCATCCAACCCAGAGTCAAACCCCCAAATTTATACAGTCAAAATTGTATTGTTTATCTCTTTCACATTTCCATCTCTTTTTCTCTTTTATCATAACACACATGAACCAGGGTAAATCCTCCCCACCCCACACATCTAAAGGGCTTCTAGAAGATATGACAAGTTCTAACATCCTGACAGTCCATGCTGGCGATCCATGTGAAGTGGGATTTGATCCAAGGGTTAAGATGGATTTAAACAAGCACAAGGATAAATCAAGGGCAAGGATTTGAGCATCTGAATCCTCTCATACAACTAGCATACATCAAGGTCGAGAAGCTTCCACACATCACTATAAATTGAGGAGATGATCACTCAGTTGAAGATATCTAGGAGTAGGGTAGTTTTAGAATAGTATATATTAGCTTATTTCAGCTTATTCATCTTTTCTAAATGTAATATCACTTTTAAACCATGTAATCATTTTCTTATTAATGAAATTGCATTTATACTTAAAAATCGTGTTTCAACTTTTATGAATTTTGCTAAATAAGGTGTTAAGCTCTTAATAAGCTCTCTTTGTTACTCTTAAGCTAGAGTATTCCAGTCTTAAGCTCTTTTAGCTTAACTGAGCAGATTCATTCAAAAATTCATCTCAAATAAAAGACATCAGCTTGAATTATGGATGCTTAAGCCAATCAGGGATGGGCTTATGGAACCTTACCAGCTTATCTTTTGATAAGACTGGAGCTAGTTGAGATTAGCTTTTCTGAGCAAACTTTCA
The DNA here is from genome assembly GCA_026074375.1 of Tanacetum coccineum. Classification (NCBI taxonomy): domain Eukaryota; kingdom Viridiplantae; phylum Streptophyta; class Magnoliopsida; order Asterales; family Asteraceae; genus Tanacetum; species Tanacetum coccineum. Next base: position 48,949 of record BQNB010017826.1, read on the forward strand.
TCCCTGTTTGGTGCAAAGGATAAGGTACATTTCATTTCTCACTTTATAGCTTAATTTTGCACTGTATCTTTAATTCAGCTTTATGTTTGCTTATTACTGCTTAGATTAACTTGTTAATGCCATTTTAGTCATTTCATGCTTGATGTGTTTAAATTTTAGTATAAATCTTAGTTTTCATGTTATTGTTATAAATCTGTTAGAAAAACCATAAAAAATAGCGTAATCTGTTTTGTTATTGTTCAAGCTTATTTGACTGTCAAAATTAGTTCATTAGGTTTAATATAAGCTAGTTACTATCTGGTATTAAGGATTTGAGCCTTAAGCCTCATTTTTATAAGCTTAATATGTCTTTGAAAATTTTAAAGGGGTGTTTGGTTCAAGCAGTACTAACTAAAGTTAGTACCGCTTAGGACCATTTTGCTCTTTAAACTAACTTTATAATTCATATTTAGGTTTATAAGATTAGGATTTAAGGGCTTAGTTAGGAAAATTTAGTTTATTGCAAGTTTGTAAGTTGAATGTACTAGTCTGAGGTCATAAACTCAGATCTTTGAACTCTTTTGGTTAAAATTGTTCTTAGTTGTTATAGTTAGTAATTCTACTATTGTTTTGAGGTTTTAAAAGTGTGGAAACATAGTACTTATGCCTGCATTATTAATTTTAAGATTTGGCAACTTTTGTGTCAACTATAACAGTAAGCATAATAGGTCTTATAGTCTTTTTCAAGCATCAAATTTAGTAGGTAAAAGTAGGATTTAGACTTTAAAATTCAGTTGACAATAGCTTATAGGACATAGTTTATCTATTGGGCTTATTTAAAATACTGCTTATTTGATCTTCTGTTTTTAAGCTTGTAATTAGCACTTTGTCCTTTTCAAATAAAAAAAAGTACTCAGCATAAACTGAGTCTACCTGCCTTTTTCATTCATTTTTCTTAGCTTATTTAGTTTTCAAACTTTTTTTTAATTGTTGTTTTAAATAGTCTTTTGGATAAGCTTTAAGTAGGTATAGGTATTTTACCATAAGGTTCTGATTTCATGCCTAAAAATAAGCTCAAAAGTTGTTGTTTGTCTGTTTTGGTATATAGTTTTGTACCAAAAGCTTATTTGTATGTTTCAGTTTATGGCTATTTCTTTTTGCTTAATTCTTGTTCCTGCTTGTTCGTTAGATTAGTAATAGTGTAGTGTAGCTTATTTTGATTTTGTTTAGCTTATTCCAAGCTTATTTCGTGCCTTTGAGTTTTAATAAAGTTTTAAAAAAAGGTTAAGTGCTTTTGCTTGTATAATAAGCTAATTTCTAGCTTATTTGGAAGTTTTAAAAGAATTGTCTTTACAAAAGTAGCTTATTTTAAGCTGCTTAACAACTTTGCTTTTTAAGTTTTGCAAAAAAAAATAAAAAAGGGAAGAGGGGAAATCCAAGGGTGAGCATGGCTTTGAAAACTGGACCTATTCCCTCCTCACCTTCATAATCAAACCACCTCAAACAGACACTCAACCAACGTGCCATGGGGTCTTTTTCGTTTCATAATTGCAAAATCTATCTTTTATACACGTTTTAGGCTTTTTAGTATAATAAGCTATTTTGGCTTATTTCTTTGCTTATTCGATAAGCTGTTTTCACAAGCTTATTTTTCCTAGATCTTTATTTTTTTTTTCACTTCTTAAAGCTTTACTTTTCATGATTTTTCCAGTTTTTTATAAATAGTTAAGTATTTTTTAACATTTAATTTCCTTTAAATCGTTTTTAATTCATAAAAAATTATAAAAAAGTAAAAAAAAATAATTCTTTTTTAGAAAATTTTCTTTTAACATTTCGAACCTAGGAAAATTAAATTTGTTTTTGTAGGGTTAAAATTTGCAAAATTTTTGTTTTTTAAAGAACGAGATTGGAATCAGTTCATGTTTTTTAGTGTTTTCAAGCTCAAATCCCCTTCGTTTTTGGTCTAGTTTTCTTTATTCTAGCTTTTTAGTCAATTAAGACTTATAAAAACCAAAAAGATCACTTTAGGATTAAAATTAAATAATTTAGGTTTTAAATGTCGCGTTTTCTTTAATCCCCGTTTACGTTTTAATACTTACGTGTTTAATTTTCATTTCTTGTTTACCTGTTCTGTGCATTTACTCTACTTGTAATTTATATTTAGTAGGATTTAGAAAACCACAAATCAAAAATATTCAAAAACCATTCAAAAACGCGCGATAACGGACTTAAAAGATTTTTCAATTCGCTCTTCCGTCGAGGAAAAAGACTCGAGTGGTTTTTGAGACAAATTTGGTTTAAAGTTTGTTTCTCATATCCCGACGGAAAATTACATACTATACTATTATTTGATATTAATTACTTTTTATACTATACTTATGATTATTTATATATATAGCGTGTATTGGAGACGTATCATTTTTCAACCTCATTTTTTGATGACATAATGGATTTTTTAGATTAAACCGTCCTTTAGGTGTTGAACGCAGGTTTGTAGTCCTCTTCCATAGAATCTTATGAGTACAAAATCCGGGTTTATACCCTTGATGTCGAGAGAGTTTCCAAGCGTTGGCTCGACTTGTATGCTTCAAAACCTTTAATGATGAGCGGCTTTTTCCTCCGACAATCAAGTCTTTAGCAATTATGAGGGGAAAACCTGTTGTCACCTTCCAAAAATACGTATTCGAGATGAGGAGGTAAGTCCTTGAGTTCGACTTCGGGAGGTTCATCAATTGAAGATTTATCAGTTTTAGCTTCACAAACTTTAAGTTCTTTTTGAATTTCAGGCAAATAGTTTCCTTGAGTGGGAGGGGGTAATGATGGATCATCATTGAGAAATGATTCAAGAAGAAGAATATCCCCCTCCGGGTCATAATAAGAGTCATCAACTTCCGGTGAAGTTGGATCATCTTCAAGAGCGAGGAAAGCATCGACTTCCTCGAGAAGAAAATCACTATCCCCAAAGGGAGTGAGAGTCGGAGAAGAGGTAGAAACGATCGAGTCATAATAAGGAGTGGGATTGCCACTCGCGATCACATCGGAGAAACCAAAAACTTCTTGAGAATACTCCTCACAAGCCATTTCAATAACGTCGATTCGGTTCGCCGTCATATCATCGTAATTAGAGGAGTATCTCGAAGTTTGGTCAAGATTGAATGTTACGGCTTCTTTTCTAACACGAAGAGTTAATTCTCCTTCGTACACATCAATCAAAGCACGTCCGGTCTTTAAAAAGGATCTCCCGAGAATTAGGGGAACTCGGGGATCGGCATCAAAGTCTACGACTACAAAGTCGGCCGGGAATTTGAACTTTCCTACTTTTAGGTAGACATCTTCGGCGATACCGATCGGTTGGGAGATCGAACGGTTTGCAAGTTCAAGAGTCATACAAGTAGGAGTGAGCTCCGGAAGAGAAGGCTTTTTCCACACGGATAATGGCATGAGATTTATGCTAGCGCCAAGATCGGCCAAGGCTAAGCACTCATCCATTCCGGGAAAATCATACGGTATGAGAAATTTGCGGGGGTCTCCAAGTTTTTTGGGTAACTTTTTGAGGAGAACCGCCAAGCAATGCTCATTTAAAGGTGTTCTAGCCATTTCACTTAATTTTTCTTTGTTTCCAATTAAAGCTTTAAGAGTCGAGGCAAATTTTTGCATAAGAAACAAAGCATCCGTGAGGCTAATTTCGAAACTCAAATCTTTAAAGATTTCGAAGAATTTCTCAATTTGGTCGTTAGCTTTTTCACGGCTCCTTTCATCATTACGTCTCGAAGGATACGGAATCGACGGATTCGGGTTAGGCATCAGAGCACTAACGGGATCAACAACGGGCTCATAATTTGGTACATGAGGTTGAACTTAGACAACCGGAGGTTGGACGTCTTTGGTAATTCCGTTATTAGTAGGAGGCACCGTGTCCTTTGTCACCTCGGTTTCACGTTCCACTACTTTAGGAAGAGAAGAAGAAGTAGTAGGAATCGTGGGTCCTTGATAAGCAACACCGCTTCGGGTGGTAATACCCTTCAAATCTACCTTCGGGTTAGTAATGGTATTACTAGGGAGTGTACCCGAGCCCGAAGTAGAAGCGGTATTAGAATTCACTAATCGGTTAAATTGGTATTTGATTGGCATGTTTTGGGTTGGTTTTGCATATTTCTCTATAACACATCATTAGTTTGATGTAATTTTGAAAATCATCCTTCGACCACACCTTGTGTTTGCGGAGCCGGAGCTTGGTAAGGTGGAGCTTGGTGAACCAACCGGGGGTTGATTAATCGGTGGTCGATAAATTTGGCTTTGGTTGTAATTATTCCCCCGGTTTTGGTTGTAACGGTTTTGGTTATTTCCTTGGTTTTGAACGGGAGGAAAACCGGGAGGTCGAATTTGATTAGCAATCGGGGCTCGGTAACCGGTATTTCCTTGATTGAAATTAGCTGCGGCGGCTTGAGAGACGTACTCTTGAATATTGTCACGATAAACGTTGCCATCGGTGGCGGGACAATTTCGGTAAGAATGAGCACCACCGCAAGTAACACAACTTTCCTCGACTGCTTTCACGGGAGCGGGAGCTTGGGTTTGGTTTTTCTTATCAAGAAGTAAAGCTTTCACCATATCTTTAAGTTCGGCAACATTGGGAGAAATTTCGGTGGTAGAAGAGCTCGAACTCACTTTGGCAACAACCGGTTTGTTACGTGAATTACGAACTTTAGATTTGCTCTCAATGATTCTTAGGCAATCACGGGGCATTTTATCCAAAAAGTTACCACCCGCGGCGGAATTCAACGAATCTTGATCATTAGAGTTCAAAGCATTATAGAATGTATCGAGTTGATGTAATTCCGAGAATCCATGATGTGGGCTGCCGAAGAGATCATATCAATGGGTCCCTTGCCTCATAAAAAGTTTCATCAAATTGTTGTTGAAATCCCGTGATTTCATTTTGAAGATTTGTTGTTTTGGAAGGATATAGCACCCTATGTTTTAGGTCATTGTACGACGATTGCGTGCCCGATGTCGTAAATATTATTTTACGAGTTTCCGTGAACGAGCGTCGACATTTCCCAAAAATTTATTTTTCGCTAATAAATTTTTTTCGTATTTTATTATGTAAATGTGGAGAAGTATTGTTAATTTTTATTTTTGAAGTTCGCGCGAGTTCAACGGTTGATCGCGCGTTCGTTAATCCTTTTGGCTTCGTTAATATTTATACGGACAGGTCACGCTATTATTCTTATGATCATAAATGTCCATTTTTATGAACCGTGTCTCCTTTTAGTTTAGTTTTTTCTCAACTTGTCATAGCTCGGCGTTTATGGCTCGCGTTAATTAACATGATATTTTCAAGTGATATTTGCAGTATTTATAAGTTTTTATTAGTTTATTGATCATATTATTATCTTTTAGATATTTCCTTTAACTTATCCTAGTTAACTTATACTAGAGTTTTTAACCTTAGTTAAGCCTATATAAATGGCTCTAACTAGTAAGAAAAACATACAAATACACATTTTCTAAGGTTGTAAAACACAAAAATCTCTCCCATTTCTCTCTTATACCTTGCCACGCTCAAGAACACCCATTTACACTTTCCATAACAAATTTTTTACCCACTTTATATAAGCATACACACATCATTACTACGACATTCTAAGGAGTTTACAAGCATGGTTAACCATTTGAAAGTATTGGAGCAAAAGATTGGAAGTTAGGGTTTCACACCTAATCTAGGGTTTCCATTGGTGCAAGCTTGTGTTTTTGATCTCAACCAAAGGGTTTGGAATTTGTTCTGGTTCATTCTTACTACATTTCATCACAGGGTATAAATAAGACTTCTTTATGTATTATACTTATGATTTTATTTGTTCATATGTTTTAATTTAGCTAAATCACCATTTTAGGGTTTCTAATTGGGTTTTGATTATGAAGTGAGATTAGAACACTTGTTATCTTGAACTCTTGGATAAAACATGACCTAATGGACCTAATATATGTAAGACATAAGATATTAAGGGTTCTAATGGGTTTGTAACAAAGTGGTAAAGCTAAAAAGTCCTAAAAACAAGTTTTAAACACATTTTCAGAAAACTATCTTAAGGGGCTGTTTGTAATTCGAAATTTACATATATGTTTTATGATTTTATAAAATACTACATGTCACAAGGATCGAGGGGTCATAAAGAACTCGAAAAACCGATTAATAACGAAGAAGATACGCTATTTACAAGTTTACGATAGTTTAATCTTTTTATAAAACAATTTTTTATAAAAGTATATTCACACAGTTAACTTATACTTTATAAACATCAATAATATGATAAAACTTTCAATTACAAGAACGTGCTCGAAAGAATCGCTAAAAACGGAGCTATAACGAATAAGATACGGCATTTACGGGTTTTACCTTAATAAGTTATAATCTGTAATGAACAGTAAAAAAAACACTATTCACATCAGAATCATGAAAACCTAAAAATATGATTTTATGATCACTCGTCTTACTACAAAAGCGTGGGCGTAAGAAACGCGAGAAACGGACTAAAAACGACAAAGTTATGTCATTTTTGCTAAAGGCGTAATTATAAACGTTTTTACCTTATAAATATGATTTCGCTAAAACGATTAGATGGTGATATAGCTATATAGAGATATATGTGTTATTAGTTATCAAAGTGCTATATTACTAGGGAATTTCATAATGAGGCCTCTTCGGATGACGTATCGACGAGTTGTTGGATTTACGATTTAAAGTATCTATTCTCATCGTACGTCATGTCATGACACCTCTTGGATTATGATTGCATGAAGATAATATGATGAGAACTATTTAGGTTGTTTTTGGTAGTTGTTAGACAACGTACTTGAGTACTGATTCGACCTATATTGGATTAGGTTGCTTTCGACGATTATCGGACGCATTTTGTGTGATATACTTGATATTAGCTCACTTGAGGTGAGTTCATAAAAACCCACGTTTTACATGATTTGTTTTATAAGTTTTAGGGTGAGAAACATGCTTGATTATAAATACATTTACTTGGTGATTAAAATATTTATGCACTTCTTTACTTGTCTTGCGTGAGATACAATACTTGTTTACTTTTGGACGTAAACACATGCTTGACTTTTACTCGAATAATTTCGGATAGCTTAGGTACGAAATTTCTTTTCATGAAATGTAAATCACTTGGAGGGTCGAGCTGCGAATGTTATAAAATAGATCTATTGGGATTGACAACCCCCGTTGGGTGTTTAGCTCTCACTACGTTTGAGATTGAACTAACAATCGTTATACCTTGTCGGTAGATTGGATTGGTGTCATACATGACCATCAACTATATACTAATGAAACATTTACCGTGCCATTGAATTAAATGCATACTTACATGTATACGTCACAGTTCTATGGAGCTTAGAGTAATAGTAAATCATTTCTTCTTACATTACTTGATTACTAATTGGAATATTGTGCCATTTATAATATCTACTTGAAACTTTTTGGATCATTGTGTTCATTATAATATCTACTTGAAACTAATTGGGATATTGTGCTCATTATAATATCTACTTGAAACATTTTTGGATATTGTGTTCATTATAATATCTACTTGAAACATTTTGGGATATCGTGTTCATTACAATATATACTTGAAACATTTTGGGATTTTATATATATAGTTTTGGGATTTACATTCATACTTACAAAAACCTATGAACTCACCAACTTTAATGTTGACACTTTTAAGGATATTTTTCTCAGGTGGAATTAGAATGATATGACATACTTGATGTGCATTGGAGTCCAAATTTACAATTTCTTTTCAAACGACTCAGTTAGAGGTCGTTCTCTCCTGACTTGTGCAATGGGATCATGAAGTAACGCTCCCGGAAATACATTCCGCTGCGACCCAATTTTGGGGGTGTTACAGATTGGTAATCAGAGCCAAGGTTATAGAGAACTAGGTTGAATTTTACCTAAACTATAACCACTTTCAACGATCACATTTTCAAAAGATTTTTACGAGACATACATACACTATTTGTTGCATTAGTTGGTCATACTAGATGCTTACATGATTTATATACATGTTCGTAGGATAGACAAACACTAGAACCCTGTTGAGGTATGGTGGGTTGCACCATAGCCTCAAGACCATGCATGCAATTTGTATAACTATGTGAAGTTAGCTGGACATTAAAATTGAGTATTGTCCAACCGCGAGTAAATTTATTAATTAGGTCGAGATGTGTACCAATTCATGACTGAATCTCAAGACAGTTCTTGTTTGATGAGTTGCGAGATGGAGCCATGACAAGTTGTTACACAACTTGAGGTGCTTGATAAATTCCCTTGAGGATGGTTAGGACTCGTGAGGCATTATGTGAAACAATTATGCGTAATTATAGTGGTAAGACCACTATATGAATATTTGTCTGATATGTGCAGACACACTACTTGCTTACTTGCGGACGTGACTTAGGTATATATATATGCATATATATACATACTTACCCTACCTTGTGTGTATCCTACAATTATTTATATAAGGGTTATTTATATAAACACTAGAACATTCCTTTAGGCAAGGTAGTACTATAAGCTCATAGGTTCTAAAACGATACCTAAACATTAAGCTATCGAATATGATATCTTACCATCACCCATTTATGCCATGAGCGCACATTCATATTGACCATATAATCAATTTACAAACACTCTATTTTCGGAGCATGACTTTTGGAAGTAAACAAATTTTACATTTTGGGATTTTGAAGAAAGGGCACCAAAAACAGTGCCCCAAGGTCAACCACCAGTTACAGGAAATCCTACCACCACAACTGTCACCTATCGCGACTCAGGCAATGATTGACCAAGGTGTTAATGCTTCCACTTACAGACGTGATGCAACAGAAATGCTGACGACCAGCCATACTTATGACGGGTGTCAAAAGGAATGAACACGCTGCTCGTGAATGCACCTACCTTGATTTCCTGAAGTGAAAACCCTTAAATTTTAAGGGCACTAAGGGAGTTGTCGGACTCACTCAGTGGTTCGAAAAGATAGAGTCTGTCTTCAGTATAAGCAAACTGCATAGTAGCAGGCCAAGTCAAATTTGCGATTGTTACTCTGCAAGAAAAATGCCTTGACGTGGTGGAAACTCTAACGTTAAGACTACTACTACGTAGTTGCCCATGCAAATGCCAGTGAAGACGTTGAAGAAGATGATGACAGACAAAGTAATCCTGGAGGGTGAAAGTAAGAAGATTGAGTTTGAAATGTGGAATCTGAATGTGAAGGGTACGATGTGGTATACTATAACCTATGTTTCCAAGAATTACTCGGCAATAATGTGCGATCGGATGTTTCCGGGAAGAGTCGGACAAGGTTGAGAAATATGTCGGTGGCTTGCCCGACATGATCCATGGCAGTTGATGGCAACTAAGCCAAAGATTATGCAAGATGCCATTGAGTTGCCACTCCGAACTTAAAGATAAGAAAAATCAGACACATTTGCTAAGACAAGCTGAGAACAAGAGGAAACTTGATAACAACAACCAAACTCAACAACAACTTCCCAAGAGGCAGAATGTGGCTCAAGCTTACGCCGCTGGGACTGGTGAAAGGAAGGAGTATGCTGGGACTCTTCCATTGTGCAACAAGTGCAAGTTTCATCACAATGGCCCGTGCACTGTAAAATGCGTAAACTGTAAGAGGGTCGGTCATCTGGACCAGAGGGACTGTTGGATGTTCATGCTGTACTAGCAATCAGAGAACCCTCACTTGCTATGAATGTGGGAATCAAGGGCATTACAGGAGTGATTGCCCCGAATTGAAGAATCAAAACCATGGAAACCAAGCTGAAGGTACCGAAGCACGTGGAATGGTATATGCCTTAGAAGGTGGAGACACCGATCAAGACCTTAACAACATTGAAGATGAGATTGAAGCTTAAAAGAAAAAGTTGTCTCGCTTTGCCTAAAAAAAATCCTAAGTTGGAACTATCTTAGACTTTATTTCCCTAGGAGTTCTTATTGTATTTCTCTTAAACATCCGTTGTACGAACGATTTCAAATTATCTATCGAATCTATGTATCGTGAAATTTCAGCCAATCTACTCCAATTCTCTAAATTATTCATGTAAGTCATTCTAAAAGTCATAACGCTATTTTGACAAAAATGAGCAATGCATCGTTAGTCCTCAATTATACATAATTTGATCACCTATGTATAATTCAGGAAGGACCATGCCGTGCTGAGAGTAGTCACCTTAAAACTCTTTGTCAAGAAAACAAATTTTCTAATTATATCAAGTTCTGTGTACGTATTCATGAAGCGTGATTACTTCGGTAAATCGAATTAGTAACCATAACTAAGTAAACCGTTACACCATCTTACTATAAGGTCGACGTCATCTTATACCAAATCCTAAGCCAAGAAGCTGAGACACATCACTAGTCACCCTAGGACAATCCGCTATCAATCTTGCTCACCAGAAGAGTTACGCCGACGTGAGACGGAAGCCAATAGAATTTCAATTGACAACCTGGTATGCTTAGGTATCGCCTTAGAAAGGAGAGGTAGCTATGGCAATACGGGGGAAGTAAACCTTGATAGGTTGGACCTTTCAAGGTGTTGGAACAGTTGAATCGTTGCTAAAGCTTAAGCTTCCGCAAGAGCTATGCAGGGTTCACAATCGTTTTCAAGTTTCCAACTTGAGAAAGTGCTTTGCGACGAACCGTAGCTGTTCGTTAGGTGAAACTTCTCCATGATAAACGAGTCTTTAGTTGTCGAGAAACCGGTGGAGGTCATGAATCGAGAATCAAACGGTTGAGGCAAAGCCGTAACCCAATTGTCAAGGTTCGATGGAACTCAAGGCGAGGTCCTGAGTTACATGTGAATGTAAAGACCAATTAGGGAAGAAACATTCACACCTTTTCAAAGAAGCCTAAACTGCGTTATGTGTTGTTTCATAAGCCTTGTGGACTAATGGCTCAATTTAACGGGGGAAGACTATAACACCCCATGTTTTAGGTCATTGTACGACGATTGCGTGCCCGATGTCGTAAATATTATTTTATGAGTTTTCGTGAACGAGCGTCGACATTTAAAATTTTATTTGTCGCTAATAAATATTTTTGTATTTTTTATTATGATAATTTGGAGATTAGAATTGATAATTTTTATTTTTACGTTTGCGATGTCAACTGTTGTTAGAGAGTTCGTTAATCCTTTTGAGCATCGTAAAAATTTACGACATGTCTCGCTATTATTCTTATGATCATAAAATATCATTTTATGAACCGTGTCATCTTTGTTCCTCAACCTTGGTCATAGCTCGCGTTTAAGGCTCGCGTTTAATTAACAAGATATTTACAAGAGATATTATGCAAGATATTTATAAGATATTTATTAGATATTTATCTAAAATATCTTTTAGATATTTTCCTTTAACCTTAGTTAAGCCCTATATAAAGGCTTAACTAGTAAGAAAAACATACAAAACACATTCCTAAGGTGTAAAACACAAAAATCTCTCTAATTTCTCTTTATACATGCCACGGCTCAAGAACACCCCTTTACACAATCCATACAAATTTTTATACCACTTATATAAGCATACACACATCATTCCTAAGACCTTCTAAGGTGTTTACAAGCATTGGTTAACCATTTGCAAGTATTGGAGCAAAGATTGGAAGATTAGGGTTTCAAACCTAATCTAGGGTTTCCATTGGTGCAAGCTTGTGTTTTTGATCTAACCAAGGGTTTGGATTTGTTTGGTCATCATACTACATATCATCAAGGGTAACTAAGACTCTTTATGTATTCATACTTATGATTTTATGTGTTCATATGTTTTTATGTAGCTAAATCACCATTTAGGGTTTTCTTTAATGGGTTTGTTGATTAAAATGAGGATTTGAACACTTGTTTATCTTGAACTCTTGGACAAAACATGACTAATGGACCATAATATATGTAAGACATAAGATATTAAGGGTTCTAATGGGTTTGTAACAAAGTGATAAAGCTAAAAAGTCCTAAAACAAGTTTTTAAACACATTTTGAGAAAAATATCTTAAGGGGCTGTTTGTAATTCGAAATTTACATATATGTTTTATGATTTTATAAAATACTACATGTCACAAGGATCGAGGGTCAAAAGTAAACTCGGAAAATAACCGATTATTACGAAGTAGATTACGCTATTTACAAGTTTACGATAGTAATACTTTTATAAAAACCAATTTTTATAAAATGTACTTATTCACCACGAAACTTATTAACTTTATAAACATCAATAATATGATAAAACTTTCAATTACAAGAACGTGCTCGAAAGAATCGCTAAAAACGGAGCTATAACGAATAAGATACGGCATTTACGGGTTTTGCGTTAATAAGTTATAATCTGTAATGAACAGTAAAAACACTATTCACATCAGAATCATGAAAACCTAAATTGTGATTTTCAAGATCACTCGTTTATACGAAGAGTGGGGGTAAGAAAGCGCCGAGAAACGGACTAAAACAACGTACAGTTATGTCATTTTTGCTAAAGCGTTATAATAAACGTTATTCCTTATAAATATGATTTCTCTAAAACGATTAAAGAATGGTGGGTATAGCTATATAGAGATATATGTGTTATTAGTTATCAAAGTGCTATATTACTAGGGAATTTCATAATAAGGCCTTTTCGGATGACGTATCGACGAGTTGTAGGATTTACCATTTAAAGTATCCTAGCTCCTCGTACGTCATGTCATGCCATCTTGAATTATGATAGCTCGAAACGATAATATGATGATACTATATAGGTTTGTATTGGTGTTGTTAGACATGTACTTGAGTACTGATTCGACCTATATTGGATTAGGTTGCTTTCGACAATTATCGGACGCATTTTGCGTGATATACTTGATATTAGCTCACTTGAGGTGAGTTCATAACCCCACGTTTTACATGATTTGTTTTATAAGTTTTGAGGTGAGAACATGCTTGATTATAAATTCATTTTACTGGTTGAATACAAATTGATATTATGCACTTCTTTATTGTCATGCGATGAGATACAAATACTTGGTTACTTTTTGGACGTAAAACACAATACTTGACTTTTTTTCTCGAATAATTACGGATTAGCTTAGGTTTCATGAACTGTAGATCACTTGGAGGGTGAGCGCGAATGTTATAAAATAGATCTATTGGGGATTGACAAAACCACATGTTCGGGTGATTAGCTCTCACTAGTTCGAGATCGAATACCGAAACGTTATACCATGTCGGGATATGAATGATTGGTGTCTACATGACCAACTACTATATACTATTGAACATTATCGTGCCTTGAATAAAAGTGGCATCTTACAAGTCTACGTCGCAGTTCCATGAACTTAGAGTAATAGTAATCATTTCTCTTACATACTTGAAAAACTTTTTGGGATATTGTGCTCATTATAATATCTACTTGAAACATTTTTGGATATTGTGTTCATTATAATATCTACAAATTGAAACTAATTGGATATTTGTGCTCATTTTATATCTATTGAAACATTTTGGGTTATCGTGTTCATTACAATATATGACATTTGAAACTTTTTGGGATTTTATTTATATAGGTTTTGGGATTTACATTCATAATCTTACAAAAACCATGAAATCACCAAAACTTATGTTGACACTTTTAAGCATATTTTGCTCAGTGAAAATAGATGTATGAACATACTTGATGTGCTTGGAGTCTAAATTTACAAGATTTCATTTTCAAACGATCTGTTAGAGGTCCAGTTCTCATGACTTGTGCAATGGGTATCATGAAGTAACGCTCCGGATTACATTCCGCTGCTCGACCCAATTTTGGGGGTGTTACAAAGAAGGAAAGAATTTGTTGATGAATTTCGAAACAAGATCATCCCATGTGAGAATCGATCGAGGGGGTTCTTTTTCAAGCCAAATTCGGGCTGCACCCTCGAGGGAAAATGGGAAAAGCATAAGCTTTACCGACGTACTCGGGACTAAGCGAAACTTCTTCGTGAAGTGGATTGTTGATAGCGGATGGGATGTGGGTTTACATTTGTCATGTCCGAAAATCTATTGTTTGTTTTGTACGAGGGTAAGCAAACGTGCTTAAGCTTAAAGTTGTCTGCGGTGATTTCGGGCAATCATGCATCATTCGTAACCCTCAGTGGTGCTGCGAGCAATTGGAGCCATAGTACGATTATCGTCCATCGTAACTACGGGAGGAGCTTGATTTTAATTGGTTCTACAAGATTGATGGTTCAACAAATGTCGGGCTAGTTTTTTTTTTTTTTTTACTTTTTCTTTTTTTTTTTTTTTTTTCTTTCTTTGTTTTATTTTTATTTTTTTTTTCAGGGTTGACTTGTTGTTGTTGACGGTTAGAATTACGAGATTGAGAACGAGTGCGCATGCACTAAAATGTAAAAAGAAAATTTATACTTAAATTTTTTTTCCTTTTTTTTATTATATTTTTTTTGTTTTTCCAACATTGTATTCACAATAAATTTTAAATACGGACAATGCACGATAATGACACTTATACCTAATAATTCAACTGCTTTCTCGGTAATCTTCGAAGAAAAAGCACAAGGAGTTTGTTTCAACTTGAAAAGGTGAGCCGTACCTCGCGAGAGACACAAAAGGTATGTTTTTTATCTTTGGTTCGGGAACTTATTAATGTATAATACTTCAGTTGAAACTATTATATGTTGGTGTTCTTTTACCAACTTGTGATTTTTATTATTTCTTTTTATGGACACTTTTTTTTAATTTTTGATTTTTTTTATTTTTTTTATTTTTATTTTTTTTATATTATATATACTAATAAAAGAAATAAAAAATGTTTTTGTATTTTTTTAAAGAAAATAAGCAAAATAAATTCACTCGGAAGGATCTTCAAACACAAATTATCAAACGGCTCAACAATCATATACAATCCTCCCCGGCAGCGGCGCCAAAAAACTGATTGGACTTGATTATACCCTTTAAAAATATAAATACAAATATTAAAATAATATATACTTATAAATATATAATAAGGATAAGAGGGTAAGAATAAAAAAAACTCAATTGTAGTAATCCGGGAGTATGATTCCCGGGTCGTTATCCCCAACGAGGAATGCAATTGAAAGTCGAGAGTCAGTTTGATATCGATGCTTGAATTGAGACAAATTTGGGATTGGTTTTTAAAATTAAGGAAATCAAAGTAAGTTATACTAAAATCAATTAAAGGCACCAAAATTTAAACTAAAAACGCAAAACGAGAATTCTAAAACGCGCCTAAATTATCCTCAATTTCAAATTTTAACCCTACACAAGAAATTTTTGAATGTAAACCCTAAAAATGACCAAAGAAAATTTTCTAAAAAGGAATTATATTTTTTTGGCTTTTTAATAATTTTTTATGAATTAAAACCTATTTAATCTATTTAAAATCCTAGAAAATAACAAATTAATACCTAAAAATTCCAAAAAATGATTTTCTACTTTAGAAAAGTCTAAAATATGATAAAAATTCAGAAAAATATTTTTCACTACTTTTTATAATTAAAATAATTTCCAAATTAATTAAAATTGCATAAAAATGAAATTTAAAATCTAAAAATGATGAAAAAGATTTTAAACTTTGTAAACCTAAAAATATTTATTCTAAAACTAAAAACTATTTTTTTGTAATTTTCTGAATTAATTTACTATTTTTTTTTACTTTTTAAAATTTTTACCTATGAAAATTAATTAAAAATAACAAATAAAGATGAAAATTCCGAAAAATTGCTGAAAAGTCCTAACAGTATGAAAAAAGATAGGAAAAATAAGCTTGATCTCACAGCTTATCAATTAAGCTAAAAATAAGCCCAAATTAGCTACGACTTATAATAGAAAATAAGGGCACAAAATGATGATAAAGGAATTGATTTTACAAGGTATAACGAAAATCCAAGGGTGCTAGTGGTAGTGAGTGGGCGGGGGGGTTTTGTTTTTAAAACAAAAAAAAGAAAAAATGCTTGGTTGCTGGTGGTTGAGGTCCCGGGTTCGAGCTTAGGCTCACTTGGGGCTTACCACTATCTCAAGAATTTTTATTTTTGAAAAAAAATTTAACAACCTTTTAAATAAGCTCAAAATAAGAAACTTTTGCAAAGGCACTTTTTATATAAGCCTAAAATAAGCACACAAATAAGCATTGAAAGGACATAATGCTTATACTTTATTGGGCTTAAAATGCTATCTGTTTGGTCTTTTTGGGACAAATAAGCTAACAAAGAAGGCCAATGAGCTTAAAAAAATACTACACTACTCTAATAAGCAAGAATGAACTAGATTAAACTTAAGAAAATAGGCTAACATAAGATGAAAACGACAGATAAACTAAATGGCTTAAAAATACTAAGTTAAAAGCAAATAAGCTCAAATAAGCTCTAAGTTAAGATAATTAAGCTAAATGGACAAAATCTATCCTAATAAGCAAAACTAAAACTAAATAAGCAGAAGCAATAAGCAGATAAGCTAAAATAAGCACAAGAGCAAAATGGCCAAATCAGACAATCAAAACAGCAAAGGGTCACTTTTAGGCTTAAAATTAAGCAACAAAATGGATCCTTATGGGAAAACAGCTTATACCCCTAAAAAGCTTATCCAATAAGCTGTTTAAATCAGCAAAGAAAAAGCATTTTGAAACTCAAATTGCCCTTTAAAATTGCTTATAAAAAAGCGGGTTGTTCATTTCATAATACTTAGAAATTTTTTACAATCTTAACAAAGTACTACTTTTG
This sequence comes from Tanacetum coccineum, assembly GCA_026074375.1. Classification (NCBI taxonomy): domain Eukaryota; kingdom Viridiplantae; phylum Streptophyta; class Magnoliopsida; order Asterales; family Asteraceae; genus Tanacetum; species Tanacetum coccineum. Next base: position 65,720 of record BQNB010017826.1, read on the forward strand.
AGCTTAAAATTAAGCCAACAAACAGATCCTTATGGATCTCAGACCTTCAAACAGATTTAATTTGGACCTCAAAGAACTTATATCATCAACCAAAAACTATTTTGAAAGAAGTGGGAAAGCCAAAAAGTAAATGAAATAGCCGTTTATCAAATTTTCCACACTTAGAAAACATTTTGGACTAAACTTGAGTTAGATATAGAAACAACTATTGCTGGATTAAAGAGTCTTATACTAATCGCATTTTGACTTCAATATACAACTTAATAAACACTTCTTAAAAGCTGTTTAACAAAAGTATTAATCCATTAAGCTTTATGAATCTTTTTTTTAACATCACAGATTTAAACATTCGATAGACCACAATCCTAAAAACAGACTTTCAAACCTTAAAACCTTTTAAAAACATATTAAAACTCTTAAGAAAAGCTTGTTAAAGTTGACTAGTGACCCACATGGTTCCAAAACCCTTTTTGACCCATTTTGCAGGTTAAACCAAACACCCCTTTAAAAAACTTTCTTGACATTTAAACTTGATTCAAACTGATTTAACCCACAAATTGTAAAGACCAAATGTTAAATAAGCTACTAAGACAATATTAAGCAAGTTTCAATCAAAAATAAGCAATGAATTAAGCTAGAACAGATTGTGCAATTCAACAAGCTAATTTAAGACAGATTTAAGAAAACTTAAACAAAGGATTTCTAAACTATGACAAGGCATACAAAAGCATTAGATAACATTAATAAGCATAAATAAGCATTTAAAACAGACAATATGCAACATAAGCCAGTAAAAACGTTTATAAGCTTAAAAGTGAAATGGTAAAACTTACTAACACCCTTGCTCAATACAGGGTAAATATCAAATCTACAAGCTCTAGTTGTAAAAGTACAAAGCTAGTGTCGGTTTAAGCTCTTCCCAAGCTAGCTTATCATCCAAAGAAGCTGAGGTGTTTTAAGGGGTGGATCTTTTTTAGTATTTTTTTTAACAGTTTTTATGATTAAAACAGGAAATAAAAGAGATTAAAACAGTAAACTAAGGCTTGATTCAAGAAATAAAAAGCTTAGTGAAGCTTTTAGGTAAGATCTATAAGCTGTTTCATAGCTTTTCAAAGCTTAACCGGATATAATAAATGATCGATCGCAAACATAGAAACTTAAAACACAAACTCAAATTTTCCATTAAAAACTTAACTCTTACAAGGAATTGAAATACAAACATACCCTTTAAAAACTTAATAATAACTATACTTAAAAGAGACTAAAAAAAAACTCCCTCGCTACAAGGGGTTAAGCCCTCTATTTATAGGATTGGATAATTGCTTTGAGGTATTTTAGAGATGGTTTTCTTGTGTGAGAGGTAAAACAGCATCCAATCTTGGTCCTTCTAATCAACTTATGCTTCTTTAAATCATCTTAGCCTTTGGATGTTGCCTAACGAAATCATTCACTTGAATGCTTTGGGTTGCAAAGTATCAGAGCAAAACGTCACTCATTGCATCATTATATGGCTTCTAGATTGTGGGTTTTAATCCTTAGGGTTAGTCGTAATTTTGGGAAAATGGATAGTGACACGGAAATTAGGGGTGGAGCGGGAAAAGGGGTTGTTCTGTTTGTTTGATTGGTGCAGGGTGAGGAGTTTGGTGAATTGGCAAACTTAGTCCCTCAACTTATATAAGTATATAACATCTTTAGTCCTTTGTGGTGCATCTTTGGTCCTTTAAGTTTTATAACAGTTTGCACCGTTAGTCCTTTTAGGACTAACGGGGGTGTTATAAAGGGGGTTCTTTTCTGGCTTATTTATTAGATTTCATAAAAAGTCACAGTTACAAAAACTACTTATTTTGGTCTTAAGTTTAAGTTTTTAAAAAGAAAAATAAAAAAATGTTTACCAAAAAGGGAGGCATGGGGGTCGAACCCATGACCTCCCCTTTGAAAACTAAGCACCTCACACACAACCTCTGCTCCAAAAACGCCCTTGGGACTTCTCTGTCATAGTCCCCACTTTTTATTCTTTTAACTTTTAAAAAACAGTTTTGCTTATTTGCTTATTTGGCTTATTTCCCAGCTTATTAGATTAGCACTTTGCACCATTTTATTTTTCATAGAATCTGCACTCTTTAAACTACTTTTAAGAATTTTTCCAGATTTTTCCCAATTAATTTAGTATTTTTAATGAAATTTTCTTTTTAAAACTGTTTTTAAATCATACTAAATAAAATAAAAGTCAAAAAATAAAATTCTTTTTTTCAAAGTTTTCTTTTATCATTTAGGACCTAGGAAAAATAAATTTGCATCCGTAGGGCCAAAATTGTAAGATTTTGTTTTTTAAAGAACGGGTTCCGATCCCGTTCTCGTTTTCTTCGCGTTTTTAGCTCAAATCACTTCCGTTTTTGGTCTAGTTTTCTTTGTTCTTACTTTTTAGTCACTTAGGGTTAATTAAAAATTAAAAAATCAATTTAGGATTAAATTTTGATAATTTAGGTTTTTAAGTCACATTCGTTTTTAATTCTCGTTCTCGTTTTCGTGTTTTAGCTTTAAGTGCCTTTATAATTATGTTCCCTTAGACTTAGGATTTCCTTTTATGCCTTATTTATGCTTCCCGTAGAATTTTAGGACATCCATTTCCTTTTTTTATGCTTTCTCGTAGTTTTAAGTTTAAATTCTCGTGCCTTTGCTTGTTTTTCCCGTAGTTTTTAAGCTTTCCCGTTGCCTTTTTATGTTTTTCCCGTAGATTTAGAAAACCCATTATAACTTTGTTATTCAAGCATCCAAAAGTCAAACCAAATACGTAACCATCAATTTCACGCCTCGTTGGGAGAGCGACCCGGGTCCGGTTTAAACTTTGTGGATAACGAAGTGAGAGACCGATACTTCTGGTTACTATACTACTACGATTGATATTATCCTATTTATTATATATTTATATATTTATTTATATTTATATATAGTAAAGGAGACTTGTCAGTTGACAAAAATATAATGGCTAAAAACATTACTAATATTTTTTCACATCTTTACGTTTTGATAATCACAAAATATAAAAACGTTCAACGTAAAATTAAACGTAAATAAGTAATTAGTAGTAAATTCTCATTTCAACAAATACATCACTTAAAAGTATGAATAAATAAATGCTTAATGCATTTTATGATCAAAAGAAATTTTTATTCAACCTCACACTTTTATAAAATGTTGTAAACATTTTATAAACATTACAAAACATTTTCTACAATTAAAAGAAATGTTTTATTCAAAATAAACATTTTGAAATTCAAATTTTCTGACTTAAAACGGCTAGAAAAGTTCCAAAAAATTCCACCTACACAAAAGACAAACTGGGGAAGCCCTAGTCTTGGGCGGCCCCCTTAAATACACGGCCGACCCCCTTAAAATTAAAGGGACCGCCCACCTATTTAAGGGGACCGCCCCTAGGTAGATGCTCCCCAGTTTGTCCTATAAATACATGACTTTTCCCCACAATTTTCTCACCTTTTGCACTCATTCTTTCTGTTCTAAAATAGCCCACGCATCTCATCAAAATCCATTGATCATTTAATCATAA
>BQNB010017827.1:0-69283 GCA_026074375.1 Tanacetum coccineum
CATAACCTTTGGTTTGCTCGAATGAGGGAGTAAGCAATCACATGTATCTCATATATCGATTTGAATGTGTATATGTGGTTTTGTCTCCCTTGTTGGTATATTACTATTGGTAAAGGATTACTTATTCCATACCATATATTATTCTTCATCCTAACCTTTAGTTTTATTCGAATGAGGGAGTAAGCAATTGTATGTGTCTCATTCATGGATTTGAATGTGTATATATAGTTTTGTCTCCCTTGTTGGTTTACTACTATTGGTGAAGATTACTAGTCCTATTCTTTAGCCTATTCGAGTTAAGGAGTGAGAAATCACAAGTTTCGTGGTCATTGATTTGGGCATGCATTTATGGTTTTGTCGCCTTTATTGGAATATTGGTATCGATAGAGATTAGAAAGAGTGATCAACCCTAAAACCTTAACCCAATTTACCTTTTTAGACTTGTTACTCCTTAGCTTTAGTGGTGGAGATGTGTATCCTTGCCAAGCCTATGGTAGAATACTCTTCACGACTGAGAAATTGAGAGAATTACCAAAATGTTACCACATAGACTAGTTGAGTGATTTCATTTTCCCTTTTCGTGAGGTGTTTGGTTGTGTGCTAGTGATTAAACAAAAAAATGCTAAAAGGAAAAATCTTAAACCTTGGTTTGGCATACATTTTCATAAATTTTCTAAAGTCTACTTGATGACAAGTAGGATTCAAGTAGGGGGATATTTGATGACATCAAATAACGTCTATTTTATAGCATCATTTATCCAAGCCAAATTGCTTGTTTTACATTAATTATGTATGAATTAATACTTAATTGCTTATATTTATGATTTGCAGCAATTGTCGAGCAAAGAGTGAAAGTTAATCAAAAGGCACGCATTTTGGAGCTTAAACGAATAAATCCTGAAGAGAACGGTTCTGACAACCTATACGTCGTATCCATCAAGTATCAGTTCCCTAAACTTCACGAAGCATCCACGAAGGAAAGATCTATACGCCGTACCAGATGAAGCTATACGCCGTATTCAAGTACAAGTCATGGAATATTCTAGAATATATTATTCGTGGAGCCTACACCAAGTTACCCGAATACGCCATGTTGATACGGCGTATTGACTAAATTCTAGACTATTTAAATACCAAATCTTAATACAGAGAAGAAGGAGGCATTAACCGCCAAGTTCGATTTTCAAATGAGAAAAGAAGCCAAGAAGGTCCTGCAAAGCACTTCAATTCATAGGAAAACCCTTGTAATTTCTATACTCTAAATACGCGTTTGGTTTTTAGTATAGTTCAATTTCATTATTGTTTAGTTTACTTTAATCGTTCATCTATGACATTTTTATAGTTACAATGGCTATTGGCTAATACCTTTAAGTATTAGCCATGTTTATGATAATTTAATGTTTGGTTTGTTTATTTAGATTGTATGCTTATTTGTTGCGTGTTGATTATGTTTATCACTTTTTACCTATTTATGTACTTAAGTATGTGTTTAACTTATCATTCAACTAGGTCTAGGAATAGAAATAGATTGTTAGCTAGAGTCCGGGATAAAACTACATACAACAATTTATATATCTAGAGTAATAGGATCACAAATATTGACTTGTCTTTGCCCTTGGTTTAGTGAATAGGTAGACTAGCAGGTGACCTAGGACTAACAAATAACGTTTTGATTCCTTGGGTAAAGATCTGGACAGTAGACTACAAGTATATAAAAAGCCGTTAATCAATAAATTAGTAAAGTCTGGTTGAGCTAGGATTCGATAAGATCACCATAATTGTCTCCTAAGATAGATTATAATCAAGAATGAATGCTTTATGCGGATATGTTTAATTGTGAAAGAATTGGCACGTCTAGGGTTTAGGAAGAAGTACCGCCAAAACCTAGGAATGCTATGTCACCAACGAGATAAGACAATCATTGCATTTATAAACAAAACCTGCGTTTTGTTAGATTAGTTATGGTTAATACGTTTTCCTTACATTAGGCTTGACCGCTTCTTTATCTTCTATCTATCAGCTTGCGTGTGTTAATCGCGCTCATCTTAGTTTAGGTTAACCAAAACTCGTGCCAGTCTCTCAGGCTGAAAACCCTTATTTTATGTTATTTTATGTCTAACTTAGATTTAACATAGAATAGATTAGAACTAACTTAGATAACTAAAATACTGATAGATTTAAGTGTTAACACTCACTCTTAGTGATCGACACCCTACTTACCAACAAACCTATAACTTATCGGTACACTGCCCATTAGTGTTTGTTAATAGGTAAAGTTGGAAAAACATAAATAATAAAACTTTAATAATAAATTACCTACACACGACAAACCAACATCAAGTTTTTGGCGCCGTTGCCGAGGATTGAGTTTGTTTAATTCTTGTTTATTAGTGTTTTAGATTAGATTTTGTGTTTTTAGCTTAACTTGTTTTTGTGTGTTTGATTTTCCGCATTGTATATTTTGCATATTCGTGTGTTTGTGTGTTTTTCTACATTATTAAAACCTGCTGAGTAATCTGAGTCGAATACTGAATACGACGTATTCATCTGTTTGGATACAACGTATAAAAAATTTCTAAATCAATACAGCGTATCCGACTTTGAACATCAATACGGCGTATTCAATTATTGTATACAGTGTATTGATCTATCTATTTGACCTTTTACTTTCCTAGCCAATTTATTACAGGAAATGGACGACCTTGGCATTAATATGAAGGAATATGTTCAACGTGAAACTGAGAGAGCTCTCAAGAACGGTAAGGTGTATAATTGGGATACTCCTACGTATGGTAAGATCGGGTATGATAAAGACGTTCAGTACCTAAAAATTTTGGAAGCAGAATTCCCAGCTATAGTTTATGATGACGGGTTTACATTTGAATTATAGTTCTCATCTGAACCCACATTTAGTCCTTAGCATGTCGATGAAGTTAATTGGAAAATTGAAACATCATTGTTCGAATCTGATGATGAGATATACAATGTTATATATAATAATGATCTATTTTCTTATAAGATAGTTTTTGTCAATGATTTAAAATTGGATACGGACAATGATGATGATAAAATCAATATCAAACAGTCTTCGAGGGATATATTTATTGAACCGTCACATAATGTAATAGGTATCAATGCTGGTACCTATGCACATGGGTCAAATAAAAATTTGGAAACAAGTCATGGTACATTTAGCAAAATTTTCACTACTGAAACTTTTATCAATAAGTTGAGTGTTAATATCATGATTTAGAAATATATTAACGAAGTGATGCTAATAAATATTATTAAAATTTTGTATGTGCCATTTGGAAATTAAGTGTTAATATCATGATTTAGAAATATTTTAACGAAGGGATGCTAATAAATTTTATTAAAAATGTGTAGGTGCCATTGACATTCCCTTCGACCCTAAGTTGTTTTATAAGGATGGGACTAGAACTGGAGCAAATCTAACTTAAAGACTTTTCTGTAAACAAAAGTGATTGTCGGGAGACAACCCGGAATGTAATTTCAATTATGTTATCAACTCTGTCTTCCCAGGTAGTCAATACGGCGTATCCAAACTCTATGGATAAGGCGTATTGACCCCACCTGGACATTATCCATTTTATTTTCCTACACTTTAAAAAAAACATTATTGTCAGACTTGTCGATACGGGGTATTCATGAATATGAATACAGCGTATTCGGCCTCTGACCCGTACTTAGGATTGTTTTCTTACAGGTTTAAATACGACGTATCTTGAAACATGGATATGGCATATCGACTTCCAGTACAAATTTAGTTTTTTGTTTTCTAACCAAACGATTATTCAAAGATAGAATTTTTTTATTCTCTAAGCATTAATAGAGGAACCTACTTAATGAGATGAAGAATTTGGTGATGCTTATTATCTGGAATCTATGTGTGTTGTAGTCATGTTGGTATTCAGACGCATTTACAACACACATCCTTGCTCATATACGCAACATGAAGGATCATACCGAGCAAATCTCAAAGGAGATTTTTGTTCTAATTCTTTAATTTCCTGTTTTTTATGTTATATTTATACAACGTGGGCGTTGTATATCTCAAGTAGGGGAGGAGAATTAGAACATTACTTGTCTTTATTTTCATAAATAATATGCCTAATTTATACTCAAATTTAAAAAAATTTAGCATATTTTTGTGAAATTATTAGTCACACAACCCGCACATATAACCTTAAATTCCATATTGTGAGAACTTAGCCTTATCCGTTTCCTAATTTTTACCTAAATTCCACAAATATATGAGGGTGTTGTGACTGTAGTAAACTTTAGAACTTGGCTTGGTATACTATTCAAGACCACCATAATAAGTACTATTTTATATAGATGGAGTAAACTTTCTAAACATGTAAATTTCTAGGATTACACCAATAAGCCTATACATATTGTGATATTAACTAACCACATCTGTTAGTTAACCCCCGTATAAACCCTTTTATTTACTCTCATCTTTAGAGTAAGATACCCCTAGAAAAACCTGCTGAGCTATTCTTTTCGTTTCTTAAACCACCAAATATTTATTTTGTTACACCCTTACACCATAGCTTACCCTGTAGATTAAGCCCTTAATCGGTTGCTAGTTGCTTTTGTGTAAAAGTATGTATTTTCTATGTTCGTGTGCGTTGTTTTCTATATATGGTTAGGTCGGGAAATTACACAATGCAATGGAAATGTGAAAGTAGTGTATTTTTATTTTTCGTGTGTTTACTACTTTCACTAGTATGATCGGAAATAGAATCCAGATTTATAATGTTCGTGAAGTGGTGAAATTTTATACCCAAATTTTGTTTTTGGTTTGTTTAAAAAAATACAAAAAACAGAAAATACAAAAAAGAGAAGTTTGTGAGATAATCGGTTCATCTAAAACTTAACTGATTCTATTATTTATGATGATCGATTATTCGTTGGTACGTTCTATAAACCAACGATCAAAGATCAATGTCACAAAGAGAGATCTCTATGATCACCCCTTAGGGGGAGATTGTTAGAAATTCAGAAAGTGATGATCATTTATGAGATCTCAACGATCGTCCCTTAGGGGAAGATTGTTAGAAATTCAGTTTTTAGTGAAGTGACGATCATTATCGATCTCACGAGCCTTGTAACAGTTAGACGTTATTAAGCGTGTAATAGTTAGTCCATTAGGTTAGTTCGATAGGCTAAGTTATGTAATAGTCCCAGGCCCGGCCCATGGAAGCCCACAAGAAGCCCATAGTCGGCCTAAGGGTGATATAAATACCCTCTCTACACATAGAGAAATAAACAAGTTATTATCCAAACACCTCCACCTTCCTTTCTCCTTCCTCTCTTCTCTAGTATTTCGTATGTGTATGTGTGATTTGTGTGAAAACCATATTCTACAATTGGTATCATTCGCCAAGGTTTCATCTTGGGGGGTTTAGGATTTGTGTGGTTTGATTTGCTTATTTTCGTGGCTTATTTAGATTCGGCTTGTTTTGCATATTAGCTTATTTGAATCTAAAGCTTGAATCTTTCGATCTAAAAACCATCTCTAGTGTATTTGAAAAGTTTTTACTTGCAAAAAGCTCAATTTTTTTACGTTTTTAGGCATATTTCAAAAATCTTGATCTTAATTTTTTGTTGTTAAAAACGTGAAAGTTTAGATTTTTATGATAGATATGGCCTAGAGATACTTAGTTTTGCAAAAGGTTTCAAGAAAAAAAAGTCAAATATGGTGTTTTTAGGTGATTTTTAAGTTTTGTTTCGTTTTTACGTTTTGTGCGAAATGTGTAATACTTGAATTGTGCGAAATATGTTACTGTCATAAGTGTGCGATTTATGTTATTGTGCGATACAAGTTTGTAATACCCGTGCGAAATACGTCATTGTACGAAACAAAACTCTGCCAAAATTGTAATAAGTGTGTGAAATATGTCATTGTCATAAAACGTGAAAAATATGTCATTGTCATAAAACATGCGAAATATGTTATTGTAATAAGTCGTGCGAAACAGGTTTGTCACAAAGGTGCGAAATACGTAATTGTGCAAAACAAATCTCTGCACATTTCACTCAAGCCATGTGAAACATTACAACAACATAATATGTGTGAAACATTACAAGGACATAAACTGTGTGAAACATTACATATGTTATTTGTGCAAAACATGACAGGGATTCATTCTGCGAAACAAGTGCATTGATCAATCCCGCGAAATATCCTTCCTAATAAAAAAGTTTTTTGGCAGGAAAACTTGAGTAAAATTTATTTTTTTCAGTAAACTTTATAGCTTATTTTTACGTCAAAATCAAATTTTGGTATAACAGTGAAAATTTTGGGCTAAAATTCAAATTTTTAGGAAGAAATTAAAATTTTTACTATTAAAAATTGACGGCAAAATTTTAAATTTTCAAAATTTTCTCCTATATTTAGAATTGGATTCTAAAGAGAATTTTATTCTTTAGCGAAATAAATTTTTGAAATTACTTTTTGGAGGGAAAAATCACGGTGTTAACCTGGTCGAACAACACAACACGTTCATATTCATCGAAAAAGAGCCATATAATCATGTTCATACAATAACGGAATTCATAGAATCATCAAGTTCAAATCATAATGAGAGATGAATTTGAACAAAATGCATCTGGAAGAAGTTGGAACTGCATAGAAAAGAAAATGCGTGCGCATGGTTTAAAAGTGCTTCAAGATACATCTTGGATAATATCTCTAATACTTCTTCGGTCTTGTCAATAAAACAAAAGGACATTTGAAATTGCTTTTGTATATTGCTTCCCGTGAAGAGCATCAGACTTATCAAAGAGAAGAATGTACCAACAAGTTTTGAGTCACAATTACAATGGAACTTGAAAGAGGACAAACTTGTTTATGGCATTGTTTCCAAGATTGTCTATTTGGGTACGGCAGACACAGTTCATGGAATTTTTTGATTCAAAAGAGGTGAATGCTTCAGATTTTCCAAATAAATGTTGGCAAAAGAGCTTCAGTGACGGTGCGAAATGGGAACCTGAAGCTTACAGATGTCTCTTACTCCGGGATTTTTATTCTGTGAAGAAACTTGACAAGTTTATTGTATGAAAAAGCACTTTAAATATAGATAATACTACGGAGTAAATCAAAGTTGAGTTCAAGCCAATTAAGGAGATTTAAAATTCGGCCTAGAAGAAGAAAAGAGATACAACAACAAGAGAGTTAGCATTTGGAGGGTACTACATTGGAAGCAGATGTTTTGGTCACAGAAGTGGTGTAGTTAATAGAAGCTTGTTTGTCACTGATGTTGCCAGATTAGAAGCTTGTTGGGTTAATGAAGGGTCTAGAATTGACATGATATACGGGTGTCTCGGAAAGGCAGTGGGACAGATTGTCAGCAAAATTGTAGTTCAGAGAATCCATTCAGCAGTTCATTGGGAAATGAAAAACAGATGTTCCTTATTCAGTTCTGCTTATGAAAGCAACAGTTTCATGTGAATGATGCAGATGCCAAGATGATGTAGTAGATTCGTCTGCTTCCTGCTCCATTAAAACTGGATAGATAGTAGAACTGCATTATGATAGTGACACAATTTATGGAGGTACATCCTAATATGTTTGAAATGTGTTTGCTCCATGCGATACCCAAATTATAAAACAACCAACAACCTACATCTAGTCCTAACACATATGTGGTAAATGAGAATAATAGTGATATTACCTCTGCTATACCAAATATGGATTCGGATAGAGGAAAGGAAGAACATGATGATGTAAATTATGAACAAACATGCTTTCTTTGCTTCCTTGATCAATAACTTAAATGTGATGTTGAAAAATGTAATAAGGTTAACAGTGAAGCTCAGCAAGTGAATGCCTTATTGACAAACGAGCTTGAGAGATACAAAGAAAAAGAAAAACATTTTGCAAAAGATATGATAATTGACTCGGAATACTGCAAAAAGATTAAGCTTTTAAATGATGAAATTTCAAACCTTAAATCTCAAGCTTGTGAAAAAGATAAGACATTCGCCAAGGAAAATGAAAAGTATGATGAGTATGTCAAACCGCTTTTAAAAAGGAATATGAACTTGAAAAGAAAAATCAAGAGTTTTTGAAACAAATAAACTATCTTGATAACAGTCTTCGAAAAGCGGGACAGACTGGCTAGACTCTTCGAATGTTGCTCCCAAAAGAAAACAATAACAGGGCCTTGACTTTGAGAACCAAAATGATAATGTGAACCCAAGTGCCTTAAACAAATCCAAGGAGTTAGCACCATGTTTGTATAACGTTGACGAAATGGGAAAAGATGAGCTTTCTGATCATAAGATCATTTTTGAAGAGGAATTAAAATGTGAAGCTGCAAAACGTTTGAAAGTAAAACAAATAAAATCCCCATTCTCGTATCATGGCTTTGTATATGCTGATGAAGAACCACCAAAAATTCCTTTAAAAAGAAGTAATGTTAATTTGAAAGAACATTTGGAATAATTTCAACTTAGAAATTATGATCCAAAACTTTGGAAGAGTCTTCCAATGAAATGCTTTTGTTATGTCAAACAGGCAATGCTTAAGTTTGAAAAACAAACGTTTTAAAAAATAAAACTTAATCAAGGTGATTTGTTTAGAATGAGCTTTGAACAGAGTATCAATGAGAGAGTCAGAAATTGATTATCGAGAGACTTTGAACCTTTAGTTAAAAACATCAATCTTCAACTAAACTGCTTTCAAAAGAGTCTTGTTAAAGAAATGAAAGATGATTTAAAGTACGTCATGTCTCTAGAAGACGAGTTTGATGAAGCGTGTTTAATTTTGGACATTCAGCAAAAAAAATTCAAAACCCACTTCGAGTCAGTCAAATCAGAGTCATATAGCCATGTGTATAAGAATGTGATGTTTGAACAAAATTCTGCCTTGGAAAATAAAAATCGTTGTCTCAAAATGACCATTATCCATATTCAAAATGATTTTTCGTAGATGGAGGCACAAAGTATTGCTTTTGAAATTGCACTTCAACATAAAATTCAAGAAAACAATTCATTAAAAACAATACAAACAGAAAATGAGAATTTTGTGGCGTCATTACAAATCGAGAATGCACATTTGAAACAAACTTATAAAGATTTGTTTAAGTCAATTCAAAATTCAAGGGATGAAACTAATCAATGTGATGATGTCAAACTTAAGTTCGATTTTGATGAAATTCAAACTCAAAATATTGAGTTGAAACATAAAGTGGCCTCATTAATTAAAGAAAATGAACAGTTGAAGTTGGTTTACAAAAATTTGTTTGATTCAATCAAAAAGTCACGTGTTTAAACATAAAGTTCAAACGTTTCACAAAACGAAGCAGAAAATTTAAAGTCTCAGTTATCAGAATTTGCGAATAAAAAGTTTGATAATATTTTACAAAAGATTCAATCCATGAAAAAGAAAAAGTTTGAATCTCGAAACTCAAATGATTTACTTCAAAAATATTAGTATGATTCTGATCCCTCTAATGTTGAATCAGAATCAGGGGAGAAAAAGATTCTTTTCGAAAATGATACATCGATTTTTAAAACAAAGATTAAGGAGCTCGAAATGACTTTAGCTCAACAAACAAAAGATTTTAAGGATGCCAAAGTTGATTTTTCAAAGAAAACAGACAAGTTTGAAACTTACTTTGAAAAACTTGAAAAGATAAAAGTTGTCCTTGAACGTCAATTAGATCGTAAGATTCAAGATTCTAACGCCGAAAAAGATAAATTTTTGAAACAAATTGCTTCTCTTGAATCAAAGTTGGCATCACAAGATCTCATTTCAAATCAAAAGGAATATAGCGATTTGACACAACATTCAAATGGTTTTCAAAACTCCTAAGGGTATTGATGAATTCACTAAGGGCATTGAATTGGGTAAATACGAGTGTAGTCGGAATTCACTAGTAATAAGCGTAAGAAGGTTATGGATACCATTTGTTCTATGTAGGATGCTTTTGTGGCTGAAAATCCTAATGTGACGAGTTCTCACTCGTCATATTGGTGATGTCTAAGGTTAATCCTGGTTCATCTGAAAGTATGTCTAAGAGTACTCCTATTCTTGATGATAATATGCCTAGTGAGGTTTCTGTAGGTGCTGAATCAAATGAATATCATATAATCAAATATAAAACGCAATGGATCATGCACCTATCAACGGATCCATAGAGTCATATGATCAATCAAAATAAAACAACGATTATTACCTTTTATAGTGTGATCGGTAGAATCAAAGAACAGCCTTCTCTTGTACACGATCTATCAAAGAAACCAAGTGACCAAAGTAGATCACCTCTATGATGTATCCACACTACACTTCATCGTATACCAATATATGCTAGTCTTACAACCTTGTAACCTCACAATACACCTTGAATGAACTAGATTCAAAGTGTTGGATCAAGAAAAACTACAAACCCTAAAAAGGATGTGTTTGTGTCTTGTTTTTCAAAGGAGATAGAGGGAGAACGTTTTTGGTATGTTAGTTGTCAAATAATGAGAGGATATCTCCTATATATTTAACCAAAAATCAATCCTAATCCTTCCCTTGAAAGCCTCCTAGGCCGGCCCCTCTACTGGGCTTGGTGGGCTTCTCATTTGCTTTCCAAGTCCAATAAACTAAGTACATTACTTAGTTTATAGGCCCGATATTGATCTCGCATTACGTAGGTTATTTATATACCGTAAATACAATAAACACGATATATAAAGTGGTACCTTAGTGTATATGTATGTGACCCCTATAGGCTCACATGTGTCTAGCCGTATAATTATTTATTATGACACGAGCATACTCCAACAGCTCCCACTTGCGCACGTCATAATAATCAAGTAATAATACAAGCAAAGGTTAGCGTCTAGCAACACGTCAATGCCCCCATAAACATATGAGGATAGTTTCTTAAATATCTCATTTTAAATGGTTTAGATATCAATCATCCTTTTCTTATAGATACTATGTTGAATATTCGACATGGGTCATAAGTCATTCTTATGTTTAACAATTCTGTTTCTCGATATAGACATTGAACTAGATTACCAAATTAATCAAGTATCATCTTAATTACATTTGGGTGAGGCCACACATACATCTATTCAAATCATTGAGAGGCCCAGTAGTATCTTTCTCCATAACATGTGGAGTAACAAATCCTATTTTGACTGCACATGTCCGTTATGTGTTTCACATCTCTCCTAAAAATAGCCTTTATAGCAGCCTTCAACAGGTCAGTGTTGAACCATATCTAAGATTGACATTCCACACACACAAAACCTACTTGCATCTTAAGTCTGAGGATGAGAGACATAACCACTTGCAAGATTCACTATTGACGCTGATCCATGTAGTGATTTCTCGTAGGTTGGGTCAGTCCAATGTTCATCGAATGAACAACATATTAGTTTGATGGTATCATCCATTAATATTCATACTATATGAATATGACCAAAATGCTCACATTTGCCTTATTTCAATGATATTCCCGTATCGTCAACTGGCAATGGACGATTTAGAATAAATAAATTATCCATGGATTTAAACATGCTAATATAGAACACAGTTGTATAAATGAAGACGATCATACTAGGTATATTAATTCATTGTTTAATACAGCTGGTTAACGTTCCATTATCCAAATACTAAAAACGGATATACATGAGACTACTAGCAGGTCGAAGTTCAATGTTCCTAGCATTATAAACATGTTTGGTACAAGACATTGACTTTGTATAACAGTACCAACTAAGTTGTCATCTGAGTGAACTTTAAGAATACTTGTTTCAAAACTCACAAGCAGTAAAGGTTTTGAATAATACTGCGTTCATGTGCTATTACAATAATACTAGCATCGCTACAATACATTACATAGGTTGTTTGAAGCAAGCAAAACCATCTATATAAGACAATCTTCTTAACAGCTTCCCAAACTGTGAAGTATTCTTATTCTTTAATGAATAGTGCAACAATGCTTTCAATCAAGCATGTCTAGTCAGCAGTATTATCATTTATGATGAAAATCCTGCTATGACTAGGATTGAGAATCATCTCAATCAAAATAAGCATTAGTGTATAAACTCAACACTAATCTCCTTATTAAAAATCCGTAAACAATGAACATGTCTTTAGTCCTTTGCAAGCCTTTTAGAACGTTCTTTTAATAGTAGTCTAATGACTTTCACTTAGTTACTATGGTTGTCGATTCATCTTGCATTCATGCAAGTGTTACATTTAGTCTAATGCATATCATGACATATACAATGAAGCCTTTAGATAAACTAAACGTTTCCAAACATGTGTTCAACTCATCGGGTGAGATAGAACTTTGAGTATTGCTTAATGATGTGTCATGTCGTGTTAGACTTATTAATCGCGTATGTTTATCCTAATAAACATTTGTTCCAAGGTTGTATGTTTTATTTCGTATATCTCTCGATGGAAATATTATTCCAAACTAAGAATTAAAATCCAGCTTATGTGAAATATCATTTCCAATATGTTGACAACATATGAGATAGAGGAAGGACAAAACATAATACTCCGACTAGCTTTAAGGTGTACTCAGGAGTTATCTTTGTTTCAATCAATATCAAATTATTGATTTAAACTTAAGATTCCAGATCCTATATGCATGCTCCGATCTAGCTTGCACATTTTCTAAAGATAACTTGGATTCAAAAACCCTTTTGATTACCTAACGTCCTCGCAAAGGTAATCATTCAAGAAGGAGCTTTTACATCTAATTTCCATATTTCATATTCATGAAATCAAGTATGGTAATTAATATCTTTATTCATTTAACGCTTGCAAGGAAAATAAGTTTTAATCATAGTCAATCACTTGAGTATAAGTATAACCCTTGCCACTAGGTGTGCGTATAAATATGTGTACATTTTTGTCCATATTAGTCTTCTCCTAGAAGAACCAATTTAACCTCTCAGTCTTACCGATTGGTGAAAGATCAATCAAATTCCAAAAATAATTTTTTTATGGACTACATCTCAACATTTATTATGTCGTTCGCTAGTGCATTCAGAAGGTTGTGTAAGAAGAGACTTTCTCCAAATACGCAGCAAGTCGAGTAACAATAATATTGTTCTCGTTTGGGATGTATAGTATATGATGACAGTTCTTGACTCTAGTTTGCTAATAACACACTTATGTGATCTCAACAAATTCAGAACTTCGGTTAAGACTTAATGGGAATCTTCCCATTCCATAACCTGATGGTGTCTTAGTTACCTTTTTGGTTGAAACCATATTGAGTAAACACGTGACTTTACTTAATTTTGTTAACCTTGATAAGATTAGAGGTAGGGTAGTTAAAGTTATCAAAATCAAACAATATCAGCAGAGTTTGATTTTACACATTAGACATACCATAGTGATGTGGTATTCTATGAGTAATGAGATTATGAGACAGTATCAGAATCCTTTAGATAACCTAATACCCTTTGGCTCACATACTTGCCCATTTGTTCAAACATAATGGCATTAACAATAATTTTAAGCTAATTGCATGCTATAACGTAAAAGTCTTAGAGAAGTTCAAGGATTTTATGTACATGTCTTAACTAGAAGACATAACACTTAATCGCTAACATTACGTTATAAGTCTTTGAACATTTCAATGACTTCAAGTACATGTCGTGACAAGGAGACATGACAAGTCAATTGCTTACTTTATAAGTCTTAGAACAGTTCAAGGACCTTATGTTTATGTCTTTACAAGAAGTCACAAGCATATTAAATAAAGTATTATTGAACGCCGACTCTTGGCTTCAACATGCTTTTCAAGTTAATTACATACTTCTTATTGATGTCTTTACAAGAGGACACAATCATATTGACTAAACTGTCACACCCCGACAATGGCTGAAACTCGAGAATGCAACATAATAATCAATCATAACACAAGATACAAAATAGAGAGAACTACATTGCATAAACTTATTGTGCTATGAAGACCATCAACCTCGAACAACCTCGAGTGATGTCCCAAATCGCAACTAAAATCCATAATCTCTTACAATTATTCAAATTCCCTCACAGGGGTCCATAATCCAAACTTAATCCAAAACATCCAATTACTAGAACCAAACAACAAGCAAACAAGACTTCAAATGAAATTCCACTCGGGATACTTCTAAGTCTGCTATAACAATCACCAAACTACTCTTCTTTCACTTCACTTAAAAATGATACTCGAAAACGTCAACAATAATGTTGGTGAGCTTGTAGGTTTGACCTTAAACCCAAAAGTTGTGCCAATACTTCAACAGTGGACAATAGTGCTATATGACAGTGAATATATGCAAACAACCTTAGCATCACAGCTAATCAATAACCATATGTCACTTACGCACCTAAAGGGCCTACCAGCTGGAGCACTAAAATTAGGGCAGGACCACACACAAACCTGGGTAGGCGTACCCATCCGCTCCAATAACCACACAAATACTGGGTAGGCGTACCCATCCGATCTAAACAATCATGCAAATACTGGGATAGGCGTACCCCTCCAATCTAAACAATCATTCAGCACATAAACATAATAGTCATAAGCATGTAACTTGTCCCAAAAACAAAACCACATATCGCAAAGATCAATTCAAAACATTTCAAAACACATTTGAGTATCATTTTCCCCCAACGGAAAAACCAGTAAAAAGTGGGGCTACGAGAACTCACCTCAAGCAAGTCTTTAGCAACCAAATCTCAATCACACAAGCAAATGCAACGACGCCCGCACACGACCTAGTCCAGTTAATGTCCCAATTTAATCACCAATTTCCAAAACAATCTTCACGTTTGATGCATAGAGTTTAGACGCGTTGTACAATTACCCAAAATAATTTAGTGGTGTGATGGTTGACGACATATCTCCACAATCATATCAATCTCATTACTCGGTAATACATACTTATACTATTTAAGGAAAATAGATAAGTAATATAAATAAATATTTATAATTAATAATTATAAATATATCTCGACAAGTCCATTCGGTAACCTTCGTCACTTCAAAATAATCATAATACGGTTAAAAATGAAACGTTTACTCATACTAAACACATTAGAGAAGTTTCGAGAAAAATTATATTTTTCGTCTTTTAGTGAATTTATTAAATAAATAAAATAATTAAATAATATTTTATTATTTAAAAATCAAAAATCATGTTTTTAGGAAAATTTCTAAGTATAAACTTTTTACGAAATTTCGACATGACCCGTACGCTCAAACAACGTTTTCCAAGGTTTCAAACCTTATTTTCAACACTTTTCATAAATTCGACACTTTTCGACAAAATTCCAAATTCTCAATCTTTAACGTTTACTAAAACGTTTTTCCCAAAATATCGTTCCATGTCACTTTGTAAACGCATTTTCACTTTCAAAAGTCCATCAAAACTCTCATAACGACTAAACATCGCTTATTGGGCTTTAAGGCCCAACAAGGGTCCATTAAGACATTTATAAGTCCAAAATACGATCCAAGTCCAAAATCAAGGTCCATTTACATATATAAGTATATACTTATATGTAGAAAAATAATCCGGACCACAATAAGCCCTCTCATTAAGCCACGGCTTAAATAGACTTATTGGGCCGTGAGTCCAATAGCTCAAAAATACGTATATTAAGCTTGAAAATAAGCTAATAAGCTACGTATCATATTTGGTTACTACTATAAGCCTCAAAAATAGTCCACAACATACGCCATAACACAAAAATAATCAAAATCACTTTCCTAGTGAATTTGGGAAGTTTTCGTGGCATATAAGCCCAAAATAAGCCAAGAAATAGCTTAAAAATAAGCTCGCATAAGCTATACAAGCTACTATAAAAAATAAGATATCTAGCAACATATATTATTCAACCATCACGACTACAATATCAAAACTACAAAATCCATGTTCTTTCTTTTTTTATATTACATGAACCAAACACCCCTTTAATCATCCGTTTCGCTTCAAAAAATCAATTTTCACAACGATCAACTCGTACAACTAACATCTATGCATCAAAATAAACCCAAAAGGACAAACAAAATTTAAATTTGAAAACGTACAAAAAAATCTTCAAAAATATATATTTCGACACGAACCGAACAACCCAAACGTTGTTTTAATGAACACCCAAATACTTGTATCAACCCGGAATATCACGTTCTCGATTAAAGTTGGAATTTTTATGGTGGATTTTTGTTGGTAGGTGGCGAACGTACAAGCACACACACACTTATGTGTGTTTTTTTTGAAAATGGATAATGAATGAAAAAGGTTTCTAGTGGAAGAATATATTTGTAGACCCTTGGGACACATTAGCTAAAATTAAGCCACCTTGTCCCCTTAATCACCCATGACCGGCTATGGCATCCAAGGAGGCCTCGGGTCTTTCTTTTAAAGTTTAAAATTCATTTTTAAGGTTTTTAGTAATGATATTTTGAATCTGTGGGTTTTCAGCTTTATAGTTTAGCTTATTTGCTTAGATCCTGATTAGGAGCTTTTAGGTGAACATTTCATGTTTGTTTTAAGCTTAAAATGCAGTAGGATAGGTTTTGGTTAAGTGTGCATTTGCCATTGTGGTTTTGGTACAAAATCTGTCAAAGTGCATATTTTTAGTTTCTAAAGTTTAAAAAGCTAATTTTTAAGCTCAATTTTAGATAAGTTAATGATAGTTTTAGTTTTTAAAATTGACAGAATAAGTAGTTTGTAGTATGAACTTAATCTTTTTAAGCTTATTTTAGATTTTAGCTTGCTTTTTCTAGTTTATTTGAGGTCTGCAAATAGCTATATTATCTTTTAAAAACCAAGTACTTAGTTAAAAATAGCTTCTTAGTCTTTGCTTTTCTAGCTTATTTCTTGTCCTATTTGCTTAATTTTTGATTTATGTGCTTATTGAGTCTTAAACTTAATCTGTTTTTGCTTTGTAGCTTATTCCATGTGCTTATTTAGTCTATATCTAGCTTAAATATTATTCAAATTCTTTTGTTTAAACTGTCTTATATATGCATTCTAACTGTAAACTTTAAGCCCCTTTCAGCTTATTTTAATTGCTTATTCTTAGTCCCTAGTGCTTATTAGGTGTAGAGTAGTCTGTTTTAAAGCTTATTTGTTGTGGTATGTGCTTATTGTGTTTTAGTTAGCCAAACAATTTAGCTCTAAGTCTCTTAGTTAAGGTAAGCAAAATTGTCACCTTAAGTTAGCTTATTTCTAGCTTATCTTTAAGTTTTGTAAAAAGTTTTTTTTAAAAGTTTGTCACTTCTTCTTATATTTTAGCTTTTTAAAAAGAAAACCAAAAAAATGTTTTATAAAAAAGAGAGGCCACAAGGGTCGAACCTGTGACCTCCCCTTCACACACTAACACCTTAACAACACCACACACTGCCAACGTCGCCCTTGGGTCTTATTTCGTTATAACTACACCCCAACATTCTTTATACCCTTTTTACCCCTTTAACCTTTCAGCCATTTTCTCCGAGTTGATGATAAAGCCATAACCTTTAAAGTTGGTCAAACTTCGAGATACTCTTACAATGATGCTGTGTCGATTAATCTATTCGATGTCATCGACGTAAGCCTTATGAGGAGTATGCTCAAGAAGTGCTCGGATTCTCGGATAGTTCTACGAGTGGCAATCCCACTCCGTCTTTAGAACCTATCCTTTCTACTTCTTCCCTCTCTCTCACACCTTTTGAGGAAGGTGATTTCATTTTAGAAGAAATCGAAGCTTGTCTTACAAACGATTCAATTCCACCGGGAATTGATGATGACAACTTTGATCCAGAGGGAGACCTTCTCCTACTCGAGAAGTTATATAACGATGATCCATCATCTCCTCTCCCTCCGAAAGAACTTCATGTTGAGGAACTTAAAATCGTAAAATCTTCTATTGATGATCCTCCGGAGCTTGAGCTCATGGAATTCCTACCTCTCATCATATTATGCATTTTTGGAGGGTACCGATAAACTACCCATCATAATTGCTAAAGACTTAAAAAAAAGATGAGAAGGTCCGACTTCTAAAGGTTTTAAAGTCACACAAGCGTGCCATCGCTTAGAAAATCACCAATATAAAGGGCATCAACCCTTAATTTTGTACTCACAAAATATTAATGGAGGATGACTATAAACCGGCAATTCAACATCAAAGACGGGTTAACCCAAAATTTATGAGATTATCAAAAAGGAAGTTTATCAAAATCCCTTGAGCCGATTGATTTATCCTATCCCGATAGCCCCGTAGATAGACCTCGTTCATTATGTGGAGCCTAGAAGGCGGTATCACGTAATTGAAAATTGATGATAAGCGTTTGATACCTGCTGGAAAAAGTTACGACATGGAGGCAATGCATTGACTACCGAAAGTTAAAATGATGCCACTCGTAAAAAGATCATTTGACAAATGCTCGAGAGACTCGCTGAAACAATATATTGTTTTCTAGATTGGTTTCTCAGTATACATTCAAATCCTGAATGACCCACCAACCAAGAGAAGACCACCTTCACTACCTTTAATGGACGTTTTGCCTACTGACGCATTCCTTTCGGCTTAATGTAATGCCCCTGCACTTTCTAAAAGGTGCATGATGGCCATTTTCCATGATATGATCGAGGAAACAATAGAGGTCTTTATGGACGATTTCTCAGCCTTCGGGGGTTCTTTCTCCTCATGCCTCTCCCATTTAGACAAAAATTCTCAAACTGCAAACACTAATTTATTCTAAATTGGGAAAATGCCCATTTTTGGTAAAAAAGGAATGCATTGTTCTAGGGCATAAGATTTCAAAGTCCTGATTGAGGTTGACAAAGCGAAAGTTGATGTATAGCTAAAACTCCCTCATCCGACTTTCTGTTAAAGGGCATTCAGAAGTTTTTATTAGGTACGCTCGGGTTCTATCGTCGATTATTCAAGATTTTTCTAAAAATCACCCGGCCGAAACCCATCTTCTTGAAAGAAGAAACCCCTATCATCTTCTTGAAATGAATGTATTGCATCATTTTAATATATTAAAAAGAAGTTAAACCGAAGCTCCGATTTTATTGCCCCCTGATTGGGGACTACCATTTAAATTATGTGTAGATTGTATATAGATTACGCCGAGGTGCAGTCTTGAGGCAACGAAAGACCAACATATTTTTTAGCCTATACACTATGCTAGTAAGACCATGACGAATGCCTCAGCACATTACACCACTACGAAAAATAGTTTATTAGCCTTGTGTGTATGCTTTTGAAGAAATTTCGGCCTTACTTAGTCCTTGTCAAGACCATAGTGTATACGGACCACTCGCTCTCAATATCTCTTGCCAAGCAAGATCTAAGCTGAGATTGCTCTAGTGTATGCCTCCTACTCCAAGAATTTGATTCACTATTCGTGATAAAAAGGAGCGGAGAATCTCGTGCCGACCAGCTTTTCAAGACTTGAAAATCCCCACCAATATGTTCTCGAGAACAAGGAAATTACCAAAACATTTCCTCTCGAGACACTTGGTATGGTTACCTTTCGTGGTGATGATAGTACCCCATGGTTTGCCGATTTTGCAAATTACCATGCGGGGAATTTTGTGATTAAAGGGATGTCGTCCCAACAAAAGAAAAAATTCTTCAAGACGTGAAGGCATTTATTCTTGGGATGACCCCTACTTGTTTAGAATTTGTTCGGATCAAATGATTAAGTCGATGTGTTTTTCACCAAGAAGCCCGTTGATATCCTCACGCTTACCATAATGGACCCCGGGGGACATCATGGTGCCAACTACACCGCTAAGAAATTATTTGATTCCGGATTTTATTGGCCTACTATTTACCAAGATCCCCATGACTTGGTCACACGGTGTGACGCTTGTCAACGTCAAGGCAAAATCTCGCAAAAAGATGAAATGCCTCAAAATGCAATTCAAGTGTGCGAGATCTTTGACCTATAGGGCATCGATTTCATGGGACCGTTCCCGACTTCACGAGGGAACAAGTATATACTCGTGGCCGTCGACTACTTGTCTAAATGGGTTAAGCAAAAGCGCTCCCACCAATGACGCTCGAGTGAGTTTTGCAAATTTTAAAATCTCTCTTGCCCGAGTTGGGACCCTCGGCTATCATTAGTGATCGCGGTACCCATTTTTGCAATGACCACTTTGCAAAAGTCATGCTTAAATAAGGAGTTACTCACCGTCTCTCCACCGCGTATCACCCACAATCAAGTGGGCAAGTCGAGGTTTCAAATCGTGGTTTGAAACCTATTTGTAAAGGACCATAGACAAACACCGTGCTTTCGTGGTACTATAAGTATGATGATGCCTTGTGGCCTTCTTACTGCTTTCAAAACAACCATGCGGGTGCATCTCCTTATAAGCTAGTTAACGGAAAGGCTTGTCATCCTCCCTATCGAACTCGTGCAACAAGGCCTATTGGGCATGAAAGCATTGCAATAATGACCTTGTGACCACACGGATGATCACTGAAAGTTCAATGACAGAATTAAATGAACTTCGTGATCAGGCCTATGAGAACTCTTTGATCAACAAAGAGAAAACAAAGAGGATCCATGACTCCAAGATCAAGAATCGCGTTTTCAACATTGGTAATCGAGTTTTCCTCTTCAATTCTTGATTAAAGATTTTCTCAGGCAAGCTTAAGACCCGCTAGACTGGACCATTCACTGTTACCCAAGTATTCCCTTATGGCACCGTCGAGTTATCTCAAACCGACGGGCCAAACTTCAAGGTGAACGGTCATAGACTCAAACATTACTTTGGAGGGGACATACCACCGGTGGTTGTCCCGGATCTTCAAACTTTCCTCATGGACCAATGAATTCAGGGATAAGTCAAGCTTAGATGACGCATATTAAAAAAGCGTCTTTCGTGGATGACAACCCATGCTTATCCTAATATAATAATAGTAGTAATGAATAAGTGTGTTGTGAGAGGTTCGCCTCTTCCTTTCTCCTGTTTTGTGGTTTTTGTTGTATGTCCATATTGCCTTGATATGACGCTCACGTGCTCGTGGTTTTGTCCTTCGTTCACTCGAGCTTCAATCCTTAGCATGATTATGGGAATCCAATATCCTAAATCTTATCGACTAACGTTTATCTTTGAGCATACTTAATAAACGGCTTTAGATTTACGTAGAGACCCTTCTTAAAACATTGAGGACAATGTTTAGTTCTAGTATGGGGGGATCTATCGATTTGATTGTGCCTGCAGTCGTTGTTTTCACGTAATCCCATTTTTACCACCAAATACCAAAAAAAAATTAAAAAAATTAAAAATTTTCAAAAATAAAATAAGTGTTTTGTCACAATGTTTGACTTTCCTGCTGGGTAGAATAAGAATAAACTTTGACGCAAATCGAGCGTGTTGAGCTCTAGCTCGTCCCTTAACTTTTAGACTAAGCATTCGCGGATCTTTTTATTAAAGATTTTAAATTTACGAAGAACGAGAAATGAATAAAGTTTAATTTATGATTTAGATGCAAAACAAGGATTAGATGAAAATCGTTAAGAGCTCATAATGTATTTGTAGCTTTTCTCCATAAGTTTTAACCAGAACTAATAATACGTGCTCTTTCGAAAATAAAACTTAAATCAACGATTATTGAAGAATAGTCGAGTACAATATCTATTGAGTCCTTAGTTCAAACTTATACTTAAATTTTCTAAAAAGAAAATTTTTTCTCTATTCAAGGTAATATAAAGTGCAAAAAGAGGTAATAATCTACTAATAAACTGTGTGCTAATAAAAGTTTACTGCATCTTGCCGGCTCATAACCGATGTTGCAGTCTTCTAAATAAGGCACATAGTAATTATCCGAGACTGATAAAAGTTTGCTGCATCTTGCCGGCTCACAACCGATGTTGCAGCCTTCTAAAAGGTCGAGGATTTCCTTAGTTTAAAGGATGTATAATTATATTAAGTGTAATATATGTGATTTAATAAATATAGGAAAAATCTCTTTTTCTTAAATTTAAATATGATTTTGAACTAAGACTATTTGTTTTAAGTTGTGAATTATTTTTTTAATTGTTTAACGGGGAAGCCCTAAGATTTTTGAAACCGAAGGTCCATGAGTTCCGATACTATTCTCTGTGGGGTGTCAAAAGCCTGGTCACCTAAGCCGGTCTCGGCTGGGATGTGCCGAGAAGAAAGTCGCTACATGGAATGATCTCGCTCAAAAATCTTAATTCTTAGGTGGAACGTGAAGCATAGAAATATTGCAATTTTCTTAAAAAGTTTGATCCATGGTTGAAATTCGAACTTAATAATTAAATTATAGCACATTCACCTAAGAATAATAATTGTCGTGAGCGAAAAAGTTCACAATTTACAAGTATGGAGTAGAGTTAGCATCTTAACTTATATTTAACGTGATTCGTTTTTAAGCTTGGTTAGGACAAGTGAAAAATCGAGGACGAGTGCATTTATCCTTTATTGGACATTTAGATTTGAAGTGCTTCTATAACTATGACCCTAAAGTTATGAAAGTAACGTAAGTCCAGACATTCTAGTTAGAAAAAGAAAAAGAAAAAATCTAAAAAATTGTGTAGTTTAGTGTAATAATTTAAAAATTTATAAAACGGGGCTTTTCAAAACTAATGAATTCTTTATTCCCTTGATGAACACTTAGCTACTTTTCGAGGTAATTAGTCGAGGGGATTGAGATTCTTGGTTTTCCTAAGTGTTTACTTATAGCATTGCGTGAGGACACGGCAATAGTTTAGTATGGGGGATTTTGGTATGTGCTTAATTACACATACCTTTTGCCTATAAAAACGAGCCTAAATGACCAAAAACGGACATAAAATGCCAAATATATGTGTGTTTTGCTTTATATACTATGCAGGTAACGGATATTCACTAAACGACAAAAATGAAGCCAAAACCAACAAAACCGATCATGAGAATGGATAGAACGTGAAAAGTCAAAGTCAAAGTCAAAAAGTCAAAAAGTCAAAGTCAAAGACGTGTACATCTTAAATGGGCCAACCCGTACCCCATTTAATGGGTTGGGTCAGCCCATTAAGCCTTTATCTAAAAAGTCTTACAAGTTAAAAAAGCCCTAAATCTAAACTGGCCCAAAACAAAACATATAAGCCCAAACACATTAAACCATAACATCCTTTAAACATTTTACACCGTTAGTCCTTAAGGACTAACACTGCTAGTCCCTATCCATTACACATTTAGTCCTTAAGGACTAACACCATTAATCCTAAACCTAACAATTCCCTTAACCTTGTTAACTTGTAACAAACAAAACAAAATACCCTTTTTCCGCCCAAACTACTATTCACCCATCACTCTCACCTCGACCCCTGCTCCCATAGACAAACCCATCACTCTTAACTCAACCTCACTCCACAAGGTTTCAAATCCACATTGGCAATCCCATGGCGACTGATTGGACAAAAAGGATTAAACGCTCATATTAAAGAACTTGGAGCCAAAGCAAAATAGATGGCTAAGATGATGACTTGAAGCTCCTCACACAAGAAGCACACCCTCCCATCCCTCTCACAAAAGAAGCACAAAGAGAAGACCAAGACCTTCTTTATCTTATATAAATAGGACTCTTGTAAGCCCAGGAGGCTATCTAATTTTTTACACAACTTAACTTAGTTTAATTCAGCTTATTGTAATTTATTTTCAAGTTCTTGTACTCTTTTAAAAGTTTTAATGAAAGTTTTGAGGTTTTATGTAAATCCTCTTTTTAAGTTAATGCAATATTAAATGATATGAAAATGTTTGTTAAAACACTTATAATCCTTATTTACTTAAGCTGTTTTACTTAAGCACTATAAGTTTTTCCAAAACTTATAATGTTTAAGCCATTTTTACTCAAAATTACTTAAAAAGATAAAATGGAAGATAAGCCAAAAAAGGAAGGGCTTATGGGTTTTACCAACTTATCTTTGATAAGCTGGAGCTTGTAGATCAGCTCATTGAGAGCTTGTTTGCCCTTGTTTAGAGCAAAGGGCAATGTACTTTTCACTTTTCTCATTTTAGCTTAAAACTACTTATTGCTTATTTACTGCTTATTCACTGCTTATCTTTGCTTATTTTTGCTTATTAGTGTTGCTTATTACTTATTCATGCTTGCTTATAGTTTAGATTTCATTTGTTCATGTTTTTTTTATAAGATTGCAATTTTTAGCTTTAGAAAATTCTTATTTTGGTTTGCTTATTATCAAGTGCTTATTAGTGATTGAAATGTGCTTATTTATCCTTAGTTAATACCGTGTTCAATCTGTTTTAGTTTTTTGTAGCTTTTATCAAACTGTTATAAGCTTAATATGGTTTTTCATTTTCTTAAGGGGTGTTTGGCACTAGCAGTATTAACACATGTTAATACTGCTTAAGTGTCTTTGACCTTTAAGTCAAATTTGAAAAGCTCAAACTAAGCTTATAAATCTGTTTTTATAAGTCTGCAAAGTTTAAAATTCATTTTTAAGGTTTTTAGTAATGATATTTTGAATCTGTGGGTTTTCAGCTTTATAGTTTAGCTTATTTGCTTAGATCCTGATTAGGAGCTTTTAGGTGAACATTTCATGCTTGTTTTAAGCTTAAAATGCAGTAGGATAGGTTTTGGTTAAGTGTGCATTTGCCATTGTGGTTTTGGTACAAAACTTCAATGTGCATATTTTAGTTTCTAAAGTTAAAAAGCTTAATTTTTAAGCTCAATTTTAGATAAGTTAATGATAGTTTTAGTTTTTAAAATTGACAGAATAAGTAGTTTGTAGTATGAACATAATCTTTTTTAAGGTTATTTTGGATTTTAGCTTGTTGTTTCTAGCTTATTTAAGGTCTGCAAATAGCAATATTATCTTTTAAAAACCAAGTACTTAGTTAAAAACAGCTTCTTAGTCTTTGCTTTTTCTAGCTTATTTCTTGTCTTATTTGCTTAATTTTTAATTTTATGTGCTTATTGAGTCTTAAACTTAATCTGTTTTTCCTTTGTAGCTTATTCCATGTGCTTATTTAGTCTTATTCTTAGCTTAAAGTTTGTCAAAATTCTTTTTTAGATTGTCTTATATATGCATTCTGTCTGTAAACTTTAAGCCCCTTTTAGCTTATTTTAATTGCTTATTCTTAGTCCCTAGTGCTTATTAGGTGTAGAGTAGTCTGTTTTAAAGCTTATTTGTTATGGTATGTGCTTATTATGTTTTAGTTAGCCAAACAGTTTAGCTCTAAGTCTCTTAGTTAAGATAAGCAAAACTGTCACATTAAGTTAGCTTATTTCTAGCTTATCTTTAAGTTTTGTAAAAAGTTTCTTTTATAAAGTTTGTCACTTCTGCTTATATTTTAGCTTTTTAAAAAGAAAACCAAAAAAAGTTTTATAAAAAAGAGAGGTCATAGGGGTCGAACCTGTGACCTCCCCTTCACACACCAACACCTTAACAACACCACACACTGCCAACTCGCCCTTGGGTCTTTTTCGTTATAACTTCACCCCAACTTTCTTTTATACCTTTTTTACCCCTTTAAGCTTTCAGCCATTTTCTGCTTATTTCTAGCTTATTCAAATAAGCTGTTGGGCTAATTTTATTTTTCATAGGATTATAATCGTGCAAAGTACTTTTCCTGAATTTTTTAGAATTTTCCAAATTAGTTTAGTATTTTTAATGCATTTTCTAGTTTAGTAAGTGTTTTAATTCATAATACAAATATAAAAGACAATAATATAATTCTTTTTTTTTATTTCTTTTATCATTTAGGGAGTTTTAAAAATTGAATTTGCTTTTATAGGGTTTTTAATTTGTAATTTAGGATTTTTAAAGTTCGGGTTTTGATCCCGTTATTGTTTTTCGTGTTTTAACTTTAATTGTGCATAAATATTGTATAGATAACATTTCAGGCAGCGACATCAGAAAAGCGACAAGTTATCCAATAGAATAATATGCAATGATTCTTATAAAACTATGATGCTTCATATGTGAAAAGTAATGTATTATTTCAAGACAAGCTAGAAATAAAATGGGTCACTTATAAGGTAATAAGCTCATAGCTCCCACTGAATTTAGACAACATTACATGTGCGTCTATATCAGTAGTAAAATGCATTGATCCTACTGGATAAGACAACATTAAATGTGTGTCTATACCAATAAAGTGCAAGTAGGAATTTATTTACTTCTCTACTCTTTGAATATCTGCACATTATCACTAATGTGAGCCTCACGGACTAGTAAACATGTACTTAGATATTCAAAAAAGTGTATCAAGTTCTACTATATATATGATGGACTAGCCATCAATGCCATTATTTAACTTGAAAGTTTTTGCATGCAATTCCTCCTTCTACATTACCTCAAGGGTGTGTAGAATCTTAGGAAAAATATCGAGTTAAGGAAAACTACTAGAAAACATGCTATTAATTTCCTTTTCTCTTTCGTGATTTATTGATATTTCCATTTCTAATTATTAAAACTCATACCATGTCTTAACGCTGCAAGATGTATCATTTTGGTGGCTATAGAATACATGTTCTCTAGTCATCCAAATAAGATGTGTAACCGTACTTAACCATTTAGACTTTTACAAGACGAAATGATTTCTCGAGTAAGTATGCTTTGCGTTTGATTAGGATTGGAAAATTCAAGTGTTCCTATTATAGCTTTCTCATACAAGTAGAAAGGATAGGAATAAGTCTTTTTCTTACAAGGAAAGAAGACTTAGTTTGTCTTCCTCTAACAAGGAAAGGAAACAAACTTTTGTTTACGGTTTGTGTTGCATAAATGTCATTAATAGAAATTACAAAGTTCAAATTAGTATTTTCGATAATTATCCATTTAAAATTAACTACCCTTGTTTAAAATATAAAACAATTAATTTTATGAAAGGCTAAGATCCTCATTGAGGTTCCACCACCACATCAGTTAATCTGCTAGCAATGATAGATTCAATAGGTAAGTGACTTTCACCAATTGAAAAAACTAGTGCAATTCTTAGACCATATGGGACTCATGACATTTATAACCAAAGTAACAATGTCAAGTTGGCATGTTTAGTCTCATCCTTGCCTCGAGCCAAGGTCTCACTTGCTTAACTCGATTAAGTCATCTAATGCGAGAACATGTGAGAATATATCTAGGTCTCACGCATAAAGAATAATCACATTGGGTTACAATTCACCTACGTCTCATGCAGAGTAAAAACCAAATGCAAGTGTTCTTAACTAATTGGACGGCATGACTTAAATTTGACGGGTATTATTTTTGATAAATACATGATCAAAAAGTGTGTACGTGGAAGCATGCATTCATCTTTCGTAGCACAAGTTAAAAAGTATTTTTAACTTAAGTCTAATACTTGTTTTATATCTTTTATGTGTATCAAGTTGTTCATTTTCATGACTAATATATAACCTAAGTGGAATAAATATTAGTTTGAACAATACATAAATTAAATAACAATCATAACATTTATTTAGTGTTATTTATATAAATAAACAAGTGTTTAGTTTTAAATCATATTTAAACTTTAAACTAAATCAAAGATTTAGTTTCTAAAGTTGATTTGTGTTTTATTTTTATTTTTATAAAAATATTTGCAAGTTATATACATTCCAAACATATATAAAAGCAAACAAACAAACACAACCATAAGTATGCAAAGCCTTAACCGATGAAAAACCTATGCTTGTTCTCGTAAGCCATCACGAGAACCAAGAAGTCAACTAAGGGTTAACCACACAACCACAAGGAGGGCTCCTATTTTCTCCAAGAACCATCGTGAGCAAGTGAAACCCTGAATGAATATGATGTCCAAAAACTGCCCATTTATCTTTTTAGCTGACTTGACAGGCCTGAAACTCCTAGAAGGAGTCTTTTCCAATCTGAGGTCCAGTTGAAGAAATTGTAGCCCCATGAGTTGTGCACCTGCTCCAAACATTTTAGCTTCTAACTCCTTATAGAACTCCGGGAAACCCACTTATAGTGGAGGTTACTCCAGCAGCTCCGAATTTGACTTTATGCCTTTAACTCTTTCGCCATTAGAATCCAAACATCGGTTACAATAATTTCATGATTGAATACATTTATCCTATCATCTAACTACTGTAAAGTGCCTAAAAAATGGATACAACAAAAATTAAAACCATACAAAAGGAAGCCGAAACAATGGCAAAACCCAAAACTAAAATTAAATGCAATATCAAGTGAATCAAGTCACAAGTGGTCAAGGTTTTCATCGGCTTTGCATACATAATATAATCATACTATAATATCATATATTAACAAGGTGTTGGCTAAGTCCATGGCCAAACATGCATGTATTTGCCATGGATACAAAATAATTAACAAGAAATAAATTGTTAGCCAACCAATCGAAGAAATAAATTAACTAGAATTAAAACCCCGATTGGTACGTATAACCAATGACTTAAGGATCATTATATACTGTATTAAACACCTTCTAATACCCATATTATTACAGAAAATTATGCCCAAGGGTCTGATTTAAAACCGATTCACGAATCGTTCCAAAACACACGATTTAGGTCATTTTACACGTACCCGATATCAAAACCAATTAAAGTATGCATAACAAATGGCTATGGGATTAAAAATCACAGATCATAAGATCCCTTTAGGGTCGACTTAATTTCAAAAACTAAGCCATAGGGGCTGTTTTAAATTTAACTCTTTGAATACATCAAAAACACGCGTTTTTAGCCATTTTTACGCATACACCATGATCATATGACATCATATGATGATGATGGCTCGTGATACCACTGTAGGTGCTGAATCAAATGAATATTATATAATTAAATATAAAACGTAGCGGATCATGCACCTATCAACGGATTCATAGAGTCATATGATCAATCAAAATAAAACAATGATTATTAGCTTTTGTAGTGTGATCGATAGAATCAAAGAACAACCTTCTCTTGTACACGATCTATCAAAGAAACTAAGTGACCAAAGTAGATCACCTCTATGATGTATACACACTACACTTCACCATTGGTATGTGCTTAATTACACATACCTTTTACCTTTAAAAACGAGCCTAAATGACCAAAAAAGGACATAAAATGTCAAATATATGCTTGTTTTGCTATTTGTGTTGTGCAGGTAACGGATATTCACTAAAAGACAAAAATCAAGCCAAAATGGATAAAACCGAGCACGGGAATGGAAAGAGCGTGAAAAGTCAAAGTCAACCAAAAAGTAAAAAGTCAAAGACGAAGCCGAAAAATAAAGAAATCTTAAATGGACCAACCCGCGCCCATTTAATGGGCCTGGTCAGCCCATTAAGACTTTATCTAAGAGTCTTACAAGGTTGTATATTACTAAAGGCCGAAAGTCCAAGTTATAACTAACCCGGCCCAACATTAATTTTACACCGTTGGTTTTTCACAATTAGTCCTTAAGGACTAACATGGTTAGTCCCTATACCCCTAACACCATTACCCCGTTACCCTTCAAACCCATAAACAAAAATATCACCCTTCCTGCCTTTTTTACTATTCCCATGTCTTCAACCTCTGCACCTCAACCCCACACCACTACCCCACACCACAAACCAACAAAGCCACCTTGGCAATCCTCTCCAATCTCATTCATCCATAGAAGAAGACAAGAAATTGATGGTTTATATCATATAGCTTGGAGAACAAGAAATTTAGATAGCTTGGATTGATTTTCAACTCCTCTCACCTAACAAACACAGCTGCAAACCTTCTCACAAAAGAAGCATACTTTGAAGACCTAAGACTTGAAGAATTTAGTATAAATTGGACCCCTTTGTAGCCATTCAGGCATCTAGTTTTTAGTATTTTTTCAGCTTATTGTATTAATAGTTTAGCTTATTTTCAAAGTCTAGTAACTTCTTTTATGAATTAATGAAATTTCAAGTTTTAGCTTAAAATATGTTTTCCTTAAATTTGTGTTCAAAAGTTATCAAAAGTGTTTTACAAAATCTCATAAGCTCATTTGTACTTGTTATAAGTTGTTCACTCAAGTTTTATGAACTTTTACATAGTTCATAGTGTTTGAGTTACTATTTCATCAAAATCATCAAAGAATATGTCAAACTCACTTGGAGCATGGTGTATAATCGATGGCCATGGGTTAGTGCTTATGTGGATAAGCTATAGGTTGGTTATGAGCTGATTTAAGTACTTAAATCATTCACAAAAAGCTTTGGACCTTTGTAAGTCTCAAAGGTCATTTTTAGCTTAAAGGTTGCATTTGCTTATTGGCTGCTTATTTATTGCTTGAATTTGCTTATATTAGCTTGTTATATATGTTTAGTGCTTAAAATACTTAGGTTGTAGTTTAAAAATCAGTTATGCAAGTTTTTATAAAAATCAGTCAAAGTAGCTTATAAATTAACATAATCTGTTCTAGCTTATTTAAGTGCTTATTTGTGGTTGAAATTTGCTTATTATAGCTGTTAGAACTTATTAAACATATGGTATTTGGAAATTTTAGCTTAAATCAGTTTTAATCAAGTTAAAATGTTGAAATCAAGTTTTGAAAGGGTGTTTGGTTTAACTAGTTTGATGGGTCAAAATGGGTCAGAAATGGTTGTGCCTTTTGGGTCATCTTAGTTTAACTTGAATTCATCATAAAATCCAGTTGTTAGAAGTTTTTAAGTGTTAATTCTCAAAATCATAGTTTATAAAAGTTGTAGTTTGAAACTGTGGTGATTTAGCAAGTTTAATCAGTTCATAGGGCTAGATCTTTGTAGGTTAAGTTTTTATGATGTTTTTGTGTTTGTTCATGTGTTAAAACAAGTTAGAATCAAGTCTTAAGGCCTGCATTTGTTGTTTTTGTTTTTGTCAAAATCTGTTTAAATTTTGCTAAGTGTCTTTTTAGTCAAAACTGCTTTTTTATTTGCTTATTCTGGCTTATCCTGAATTTCAAAATGCTTTTTGAAAGTTGTTATGTGTTCTTTGAGGGTCAATCTTGATCTGTTTCATTGTCCCAAGTCCATAAGGATCTGTTTGTTTAGCTTATTTTGAGCTTAAAAGTAGGGTTTTAGAAAAGTTAAAAATTTTCTAAGTTTTTGTTGTCTGTGATAACTGCTTTTTCATCAAGCTTTTTCATAGCTTATTTGATTTTCAAAATGGTTTTTGATTGTTGTTCTAGATAGTTTGTAGGATAAGCTTTAAGGTTTTGCAAGTCTCAAAGCTATAAGGATCCACTACCTAGCTTAAAAATAAGCTAGAAAGTGCCCCCTTAGGCTGTTTGAGTAGTTTTTGGCTGTTTCTGCTTATTTGCTTATTTGAGCTTATGGCTTGTTAGGATTGCTTAAATTTAGGTTTAGTCTTGCTTATTAGGTTAATTTTAAGCCCTTGTAGCTTATTTGACTTAGGATTAGAGCTTATTTAAGCTTATGAGCATTTGTGGTTTAGAATCTAAGTTTAAAAGCCTCTTAGGAAATTCTGTCCTTTAAGCTTAGTTTAGCTTATTTTTCTTTGCTTAATTTTGTTCATAAGTGCTTAATAGGTGTAGTTTAGTATCTGTGTTAGCTTATTTTTCTTTTTCATTAGCTTATTAAGTCTAAAAAATGCAAACAGTTAGCCCTTTTTGCCCTTAGTTTAAAAAAGCATTCTGTCAGCTTTTATAGCTTATTTCTGTGCTTATTTTAGGTTTTTATAAAAAGTCACATTTTTAAAGTTGCTTATTTTTAGGTATTAAAGCTTTTTCATAAAAAAATTTGCAAAAAAAATATGTTGGGAGTTGAGGGAAATCAGGGGTGAGCAAGACTCGAACCCCTGACCACAACCTCACCTCTACCAATGTATTTAACACACACACTCACTACCACCAGTACCAGTAGGGCTATCTGGTGGTAGTTTTCCAAATTTATTATATAACCACATTTTGTCCATTTAGCTATTCAGCCTATTTTAGCTTATTTCCAGCTTATTTTAATAAGCTGTTTTGCCCATTTTATTTTTCCTAGATTAAGCTTTGTTCAAGGGACTTTTCATGAATTTTTCAGATTTTTCCAACTTCGTTTAATATTTTTAATTAATTTTTTTTATTAAAACTGTTTTTAATTCATAAAAAATTAAATAAAAGTCAAAAAAATATAATTCTTTTTTTAATTTTCTTTTATCATTTAGGATTATTAAAAATTAATTTCGCTTTCGTAGGGCTAAATTTGTAGAATTTGGTTTTTTAAAGAACGAGATTTGGTCCCGTTATCGTTTTTCTTCGTTTTTTCACCTTAATTGCTTACGTTTTAGGGTTTCTTTTATTTGTTCTTGCATTTCAGTCATTTAGGGTTTATAAAAAGTAAAAAAAAAAATAGGATTAAATTTTGATAATTTAGGTTTTAAGTCACGTTTTTTTTAGGATTCCCGTTATCGTTTTAGTGATTTAGCTTTAATTACTTTCGTTTTTAGTTTGCCTTACTTGTTTTTCCCATAGAATTAGAAAATCCAATCAAAATCTTTGTTATTCAAACATCAAATATCAAACCGACTCTCGACTTTCCAGGCTGTTTTAAAATTATCCTTTTGATTCCATTAAAAAACACACGTTTTTAGCCATTTTTACGCATACAAGATGATCATATGACATCATATGATGGCTCGTGATACCACTATAGGTGCTGAATCAAATGAATATCATATAATCAAATATAAAACGCAGCGGATCATGCACCTATCAACGGATCCATAGAGTCATATGATCAATCAAAATAAAAACAACGATTATTACCTTTTGTAGTATGATCGGTAGAATCAAAGAACAACCTTCTCTTGTACACGATCTATCAAAGAAACCAAGTGACCAAAGTAGATCACCTCTATGATGTATCCACACTACACTTCATCGTATACCAATAGATGCTAGTCTTACAACCTTGTAACCTCACAATACACCTTGAATGAACTAGATTCAAAGTGTTGGATCAAGAAAAACTACAAACCCTAAAAGGGATGTGTTTGTACCGTGTTTTTCAAAGGAGAGAGAGGGAGAATGTTTTTGGTATGTTAGTTGTCAAATAATAAGAGGATATCTCCTATATATTTGACCAAAAATCAATCAAAATCCTTCCCTTGAAAGCCTCCTAGGTCGGCCCCTCTAATGGGCTTGGTGGGCTTCTCATTTGCTATCCAAGTCCAATAAACTAAGTACATTACTTAGTTATTATAGGCCCGATATTGATCCCGCGTTACGTAGGTTATTTATATACCGTAAATACAATAAACACGATATATAAAGTGGTACCTCAGTGTATATGTGTGTGACCCCATAGGCTCACATGTGTCTAGCCGTATAATTATTTATTATGACACGAGCATACTCTAACAGTTTCACCTAGTGGCCATATTGTTTAATCTGTTTATATCCATAAGAAACCAAGCTCCTATGTAGGTGCAGTGGGAGGGTCGAAACAGGAACCAAGTAAATCAAAGGCGAGCTTTCATTCATTGTTTTTAGAAAATTTATGTGAAGGTGCCAATTTCTCTATACCTAGAAAGGTTGTTGAAACGGTTAGTACTCGATTTGCTAATACTTTATATGTATATTTTATTGGTAAACATATTGCGTTTCCGGTTGTGGAATACTACGTACGAAATAACTGGGGCAAATGTGGTTTGACTAGAATAATGATGAACTCCAAAGGTTTTTTCTTTTTTTAATTTAAAACTTTAAACGGTTTGGAGGATGTTCTCGAGAACGAGCCATGGATGATTCATAATAGCCCTATCATTCTGAAGAAATGGACTATGAATATGCGCTTATGTAAGGAAGAGTTAACCCGTATTCCGGTGTGGGTTAGGATTCATGATGTTCCAATACAGGTTTTTTTAGAAGATGGCTTAAGCATCATTGCGTCTCAAATTGATAAGCCTATTATGCTTGACTCCTATACCTCCTTGATGTGCATTGAGTAGTAGTTTTGCTCGATGCTTGATTGAAATTAATGCTGATGATGTTCTTAAAGAGAGTCTTACTGTGGGTGTTCCTTTAATTAAGGGTTCGGGGTTTACTTTTGAAACAGTTACTATTAAGTATGAATGAAAGCCATCTTGTTGTGACTTATGTAAGATATTTGGTCATGTTCATGACCATTGCCCTAAAAAGGTGTCGGTTCCTCCTACTATTGTTACTCCTAATGTTGTTACTCCTACTATTGAGAAGACTAATGATAGATTCTAAATTATAGGTAAAAAGAAGATGAGGGTAAATCTAAGTCCACTAATGGTGGTCAGATTGGTGGTCATTTGGTAAAACAAAATGTTAGGTATGAGCCAAAGGCGACTACAAGCGTACCAAAGAAGGGAGCTACTAACTTGGGTAATGCATCTAAATGTTATCTATGTTGAAGAATCAACCTGTTAAGGCTACTGTTCCTTCTACTAAGGAAGGTAATATCACCATGTCTAATTATTATGTTGCCTTGGACGATGAAAGTGATGAAGATGTTGAAAATATGTATGATGAATTGGCTAACTTATTTCATAGTACAAAAACAGGTGAAAGTTCGTCTACTTTCACGGCTGCTGCTGGTTAGTTTGTTTAGATGAGTCGTTTGTTCTAGTTTCAATTATTAGTTGTTTCTAGAGTTGTAAGTGTTTATGGCATGTCATAAGCACTGGTTTTAGGAGTTTATCAAGCTGTTAGCTTGAGGTTAATGTGGTATTTCAGCCACATTCCATTTGTACTTAACATTTTCAGTTTTAATATACTTTACCGGGGTAACCCTTTACCCCAAAAAAAACTTTTCAACGTATAGGTTCTTCTTAGAATCAAATAAAGAATTTATGACACACCTTGCTTGCGGAATAGCAAGGTGGTTGAATGATAATTGGGTTGTGATAACCAAAGTTATGAGTATAAGAAAACAAACTATTCAACTAGAACTAAAGCTTCAGCTTCAGCAGTTTCTATTCAGTTTGTTTAAGAGATAAATACTCTTCAATGTGTTTCACATTAACTGAAAGAGATAGCATTTACTCTCATCGTCCCTTTCCTTTTATAGGCAAAGGAATTAGGGTTTACAAGTTTAACCTAGTATACGTGGCAAGCATTAAATGGTAGCTCAACCACCCATTTAATGCACGTATGCTTTATAGTACTATGTACAGTCCTTTAAGGAAACTCGGTATACTTCTATACCAACTTTAGAAGTATTCATTCCCAAGGAGATTGCTTTATTCCTTTTGATATAAAGCAATCTTTTTCCCGTCTTGTAAACCTTCTAGAAGTGAAACATTTTGTTTCAGTCTTCTAAGAAGGAGATCGACATCGTTCAGCTTAGAGTTGTCAACAAAGCTGAACTGAAGCTCTTGCTAAGGTCTTCTTCAGTTTCTGAACCGCCACATAAACTGAAGTGAAGATGATCTTGATCTTGTAAGTACCCAAAGAATTGATGTTGAACTTTCTTCAGTGACTCAAGCTGAACTGTCTTCAGGTTGACTTATACTTAGGGGATTTTATGTTTAAATATACTAACAGACTGAAGGGCTCAGGAACTGACCCCAACATGAAGGTGAATACGAAGATGACATGGCGGTTAGAGACTTCAAGAAGTTCTTCAAAAGAAGAGGTAGGTTCGTAAGACAACTACGGAATGACAAAAAGACATTCTAAAGAAGTCGAGATGACAAGAACGTTAAAAATGATAGGAAGTGTTTTAGATGTGGGACCCAAATCATCTTATCGAAGAATGTCCGAAACCACCAAAGGACAAGAACCAACGAGCTTTCGTCGGAGGTTCTTGGAGCGATAGCGGTGAGGAAGATGATGAAAAGGCTAAACACGAAGCTTGTCTCATGGCTCATGCATCTAGTAAGGTACATTCTGATTCCTCTTACTTTAGTTATGAGAACTCGTCAATTGATGACACTATTTAAGATAATGAGTATGATAAGTTATGCAAGACGAGTCTAAAAATAATCACTAAGAACAAACGATTAAAAGCTGCTAGAAATAGTTTAGAAAATGAACTTAGTGAATTAAAAGAAAAGTTGTCTAAACTCGAGAGAAACAAGGGAGTTGATCTCGAATGTATAACATGTCAAACACTTAGAATTGACAACGAAAAACTTAAAGAGGAACCTTTCAAGCTAACTCAATTTCAAAAGAGTGCACATTCTCTAAATGAAATGTTAAGTTTTCAAAAACCTAAATCGGGTCTATTGTTTAACTCATTTGAAGCATCAACAAAATTTGTGAAATCTCAAAATGAGACGTCCTCTGGTGGCGGTCCCCCAATTATTGATGGCGGCCCCCATAATGTACCAACGGCCCCCAAAGCAAATCAAGGACCGTCGGTTTGTTCGTTAGAATAAGGAAAAACTATTTCTTTTCAATATTCATTTTGGGTCCTAGACCAAAACATATAATGGTTAACAATGTTAAAATTCCTGTTGCTAGTAATGATGAGGTTAAACGGTTTTATAAACCTTCTCTAAAACCCAAAGTTGGATTTTCCAAACCAAACTTTAGATCAAAAACACTACCACCTAGGAGAACTAATAATTCTTATCCTCGATCTAGAACACCTCAACCAAAAAGAAATATTGGACGACAAAATTGTCCAAATGGTTTTCTCGTAACTTGGAATAACTTCCAACCTCAAAGTTACATGCCATGGGGATTATGTCCTCCATTCTCACATCCCAACAAAACGCAACAAATGCAAGGGATGTTTAATGCTAACAACTTTTGACCCATGAGACATTAGGGACCAAATGTTTGAGTTATTGTATTATATAATTAGATATGCCTTAGGATTGATTTAGAGCCCGACGAATGGATAAAATATAGCGGTTTCTCCAAACACATGACGGGAAATGGAAAGATCTTCTCAACTTACAAGGCATACAATGAAGGTAATGTCGTTTTTGGTAGTAAACTTTGTGGTAACATCATTGGCAAATGTACCATTTCTAATGACTCTCTTAATATAGATAATGCAGAGTAGGTAGATAATTTAAGATTTAACTTGCTAAGTGTAGGTCAAATATATGATAATAAGTGTAAAGTAATATTCTCTGAACATGATAGTGAAATCACTAAAGGATGGAAAAGTCATAGGTAGAGGTATTAGGAAAAGCGGCTTGTATGTGATAAAATTAGGAAATAAGCCTAAAGATAAAATTTGTCTTACAATGATTGTAGAAAACTCCACCTTGTGGCATAGGAGATTAGGTCATGTAAAAATGCGTCTAATTCAATCGTTGACATCTAAGGAACTAGTTAGAGATTTGCCTAAGCTTAAGTTTGATCAACACTTTTGTGATGCTTGTAAAATTGGAAAACAAGCTCACGCTAGCCACAAATCTAAGAATATAGTCTCAACGACTAGATGCTTAGAACTCTTTCACATGGATCTTTTCAGTCCATCCGCCGTACAGAGTTACTGAGGAAACCTCTACACCTTAGTAATAGTAGACGACTATTCTAGGTATACATGGACAAGATTTCTTAAAGCCAAAACCGAAGCTTTCGAGCAATTTGAAATCTTTAGTAAGAAAATACAAAACCAACTAGGTTGTTCTATAGTGTCAATTAGGATGGACCACGGTAGGGAATTTGATAATGAATTTCAATTTGGAGAGTTTTGTAATGCCAATGGTATTACACATAACTTCTCGGCTCCACGCACTCCACAATCAAATGGCGTGGTAGAAAGGAAAAATAGGACTCTACAAGAAATGAGTAGAACCATGTTGAATGAACAATCGTTACCATAAAAGTTTTGGTGTAAGGTCGTAGATACTTCAACCTATATCCTTAATCAAATTCTAATTAGAGCCATCTTAGGAAAAACACCATACGAACTCTTGAATGGTAGGAAACCTACTCTTGATTACTTCAAAGTATTTGGAAGCAAATGCTTTATCCTAAATACCAAAGATTATTTCACCAAGTTTGACCTAAAGTCATACGAAGGTGTTTTCCTAGGATACTCCCAAAATAGCAAAGCTTGTATCATCCTAAACAAACACACCATGAAAATCAAAGAATCACTCAACGTGACATTCGATGGAACTCTTCCACCATCTAAAGCATCACCCTTGGTGGATGATGACTTAGATGAAGAAGAAGAAGCAATTAAGGTTACCAAAAAGAAAAACCCAAAAAATGACATCGAGGATGAAACTTTAGAATTTGACGAAATTGTCAACATTAAGGAATCTAAGAACCATCAATTAGGCAACGTCATAGG
The DNA here is from genome assembly GCA_026074375.1 of Tanacetum coccineum. Classification (NCBI taxonomy): domain Eukaryota; kingdom Viridiplantae; phylum Streptophyta; class Magnoliopsida; order Asterales; family Asteraceae; genus Tanacetum; species Tanacetum coccineum. Next base: position 38,158 of record BQNB010017827.1, read on the forward strand.
AAACCTTAACCAAAGAACACTTAGGTATCAAGCCCAAAACCAAAGTAACCTCTTTGGTTTTATATCAACTATAGAACCTAAGAATGTGAATGAAGCCCTAAAGGATGAAAGTTGGATAATTGCAATGCACGAAGAATTAAATCAATTCATTGCAAATGATGTTTGAGAGTTAGTACCACACCCTAAGAGTACGAAAATTATAAGAACTAAGTGGGTGTATATAAATAAGTTAGATGAGAACGATGTTGTATATCGTAATTAGGCTAGGTTAGTTATTTAAAGTTATAATCAATAAGAAGGCATCGATTATGATGAAACTTATGCCCCGGTAGCTAGATTAGAGTCCATTAGGATCTTGTTAGCCTATGCTTGTGCTTTAGATTTTAAGTTATTCTAAATGGACGTAAAAAGTGCGTTCCTAAATGGTTTTATCAATGAGGAGGTATACGTGGCACAACCTTGGGATTCATTGATTTTGAAAAACCTAATCATGTTTATAAACTCAAGAAAGCTTTGTATGGTCTTAAACAAGCTCCTAAATCTTGGTACGATAGATTAAAAGCTTTTCTTATTAAATATGTGTACAACATGGGAATGGTAGATAACACACTTTTTACAAAGAAGAAAATTTCAATTCTCATCGTCGTTTAAATATATGTCGATGACATTATATTCGGTTTGACTTGTCAAGAAATATGTGATGAATTTGCCAAGATCATGCATGATGAGTTCGAGATGAGCATGATGGGTGACTTAACTTCTTCCTTGGATTACAAATAAAACAAATGGAAGATGGTATCTTCTTTAATCAATCTAAATATATTAATGAAATGCTTAAGAATTTTAGCTTAGAAGAATCTAAACCAATAAAAACACCCATTTCCTCGAATACGAAACTCAAGAAAGACGAAGAGTGTCGATAGATAGTACCAAATATCGAGGCATGATAGGTAGTCTATTATACCTAACGGAAAGTAGGCCCAATATCATGTTTAGTGTCTGCCTTTGTGCACACTTCTAGGAGGATCCCAAAACCTCTCATCTTGAAGCGGTTAAGTGTATCTTCTGATACATTAAAGGCACTACCCACTTAGGATTATGGTATCCTAAGGGGACCAGCATAGAAACCATAGTATATGCCGACTCTGATCATGCGGGAGATTATGTGGACCGAGAAAGCATTAGAAGTATTTGTACGTTCGTAGGATGTTGTTTACCATCGTAGTTCTCGAAGAAACAAACCGCTCTTGCTATATCCACGACCGAAGCCGAATACGTAAGCGCCGGAAAGGCATGGCAACAAGCACTATGGATGAAACAAGCTCTTATCGACTACGACATTCTACTCGACGACGTCCCGAACATGTGCGACAACAAAGGCGCGATTAACCTTAGCAAAAACCCGATGCAACACTCGCTGACTAAACACATCGAAATTCGTCACCATTCCCTTCGAGACAATGTCCAAAAAAGACATATCTCCATCAAAAAAGTATCGTCCGAAGAAAATATCACCGACATTCTCGCTAAACCTCTTAAACGTGAATTGTTTAATTATCTTCATCTTGGTTTAGGAATGATGAAACACATTCCGTAAATCGTTCTCTTCTTTTCTTCTAGTCTCGATTCTTTTTGTTTTTCCATTCCATGTCGTGACAACTTAATTACTTCATCAAAAATATTTTAAGCAATTTTAATTGGCGAAATGTAAATTAAAACGTCACTTTTTTCAAAAACTTGGTCTAAATTTTTTATCCATAATCCCTCTGCTGGAGGCGGCCCCATAAATAGGGCGGGCCCCATATCGCTATAGGACCGCCACCAGTCGGGCATATCAATTTTGCACATCATTTTTGTTAAAAAAAACAAACACCTTCTTTCTCTGCAGACTTATGACGAACACACCAAAAACCCACCAAAAACTTAAAATCAACCATTAAAACTTAAATTAAAGATCAAATCAACATCAATAATCATTCCTAATATCATAAAGATCATTAATTGTAAGTCATTTTATCAATTTTCTTGTTAATATGAGTCTAGGATTTAATTGAACACAAAACCAAAAATTAGGGGTTTTTATTTTTTCTTGCGTTTATGTACAATTAGAACTATAATAACACAATGTATAACTAATATGCTTCCTGTAGACTTAGGATTTGCATAATTGAGTGTGCTTGGTAAAAACAAATTTTCAACATGAACAAAACCCCAATTTATTCTCAAAATTTCTCACGTTAGGAACATCATAAAAATGTTTTAATGCATTGTTAATACATTCTAAAAACGTTTTTGCATTCATGCATAATGATCTCCTGAACATCAATCAAGATATATAGCCAATATATATTTTTCGACATGCTTGGATGAGCAAAAGCGAATAAAGGAGCATTTGCGTTAACTCATAGGTTTTAATTTAGAGTCGAGTTAGCCGCAACTCCATATTTGTTGCATATAGGCACATACTAGGTAACAAAGTTAAGTATTTTGAAATTAGTAATGATTTATAATCCTCATTTTATTGATGTTAGGTGAAACCATGTCTCAAGCCAAACTCGAATACTCCAAAATCTACATTCCTTTAATTTCAAATGAAAAATACATCCCTAAACACCTAAATCCTATAATTAGAGATCTAGAGTCTAGGATAATTCATGAAGGGCATTTAGCTACTCCTAAATTTATTCGTCATGATGACATCCTTTCTATGTTTCAAGTCATCAAACTTCAAAATATGTATGAGGTTTAAGAAGACATCTGTCATAGGTTCTTGTTGGAACTTTATTCTTCGACATAAATTGTAAGAAACAATGACCAAACCAATTATCTAAAATTTTAGGCATTGAAAAGAACATTTCAACTCTCTCTTGAGTCCCTTGCTTATATTCTACTTATCTCATGTAAGGGAGATTGCACCTACTCAGAAGATCCTTCTGTTGAATCTCTGAGAACCAATCAAGAAATGAATAATCCTTACCAAATAAACATTTCAAGATCAAATGAAATCATGCAATCCATAACAATAAATGGAAAGACTAAAATCTTAAACAAAATTCAAAAAAATGAACTCCGTCATGACATGAGATCTTGGAATGAAATCATTTAAGATAATGCTTTTCGTATAGGAAACAACTCTAATTTTCTTATCGCATCTTCATGTCACATGATAGATTGCATTATGAGGAGCATACCTTACAATTTTACCTACTTTGTAGCCAAACAAATTGTAAGTGTCAAAAATTAACCAAACTCTTCAATGCCTTATGGCATGTTGCTAACTCGCCTTTATAACTATCTCATCAAAAAGAAACCAAAACTCAGAAGATCTAAATACATGTTATATCCTCCTTCCATGAGAACTTGGGAGCATCCCGATGGGATCTATGACGACGCTTCAACATCAACAAATGAAGAAAATAGTGATGACTAGGTAATCACAAAAGTGATTTAGGATAATTCATTCATGTTATGAATTTAGTCTTCGTATTAGCTTATTAATAAGTTCAGGGGTTAGAGTGTTAAGTTATTAGTAAGATTAGAATATGGGTCAGTTGGATTTGATTGTGTCCTAAGCCTAACCCGTTTCTTTTTTTCCTGCATGTATTCACAGCCGACATTGTGTCAGTCGGTTACCTCACCCTCATATGTATAAAAGGAGGTGAGGGGGAAGGGACTCGATACTTCATTCTTTCAATCTAATCATTCGATTAGGGTTATTACTTGTGCATCGTTATTACTTTTCTATCATACATAATATCTCCTGTGGTGTATGTTCTTCCTTTGAGATTGTAGTTATCCGATCTAGTTTCCAGGTTGTAGGTTGTTCATTCCTACAAGTGGTATCAAAGCTTTGGTTCGTGAGTTATCTGGTTGTCTAGGATCGATCAAGAAAGTCTTCTTGGGAGATTCGTTTGTTTTGGAAGGAGTAGATTTGGTTTCTGTTTGGGCTACCAAATTCAGTGACAACAAGAAGGAGTAGCTAGGGTCAATAGTAAAAGGTTTGTTGTTTTTTGGTTTAGAAGAATGACAGGTTGCTGGTGTGTTTGGGTTTGTCGGGTTTCTCGACAAAGAACATTATCAGGTTTCGTTGAAGCTTCAAGATTTGTTTGATTCTTGGTTTAAAGAAGACGAACATGTTCTGGTGTTTCTTGGTCTTTGTAAGGTTGAAGACAAAGAAGAAGAAGACACGGTAGAGGCTGCTATCAAAAAGTTTACACCAGTTAATAGGTTTTTTTTCTTTGAGATTTATTGGGCCATATTTATCAATTTAATATATTAGGCTTTAATAGATTTAAAGAATATATATATTGGGTTAAGACTTTAAGATTTGAGTATTATTTTTGTTTTTATAAAACAAAAAGGTTATTACTTTATAGTGTTTGCACAAGAGAATTTGTTGTTTTGTGATTGTGAGGGTTTATCACAAGGTTTAGCAAATCAACGAAGGAAAAAAGAATGACGAGAGCCAAGTTTGACATCGAGAAATTCGATGAAACTGGTGATTTCGAGTTATGTAGAATCAAGATGCGTTCTTTATTAATCCAACATGGATGTGAAGCAGCTCTGGAGGCTTTACCCACGGATATGGAAGCTCAAATGAAAGCTAAGGTAAACAAGAAAGCTCACAGTGTCGTAATTTGTGTTTAGGTAACAAGGTTCTAAGAGAAGTTACTGGGGAGACGACTGCAGCGGAGGTTTGGTCAAAGCTTAAGACTTTGTACATGACAAAGTCATTGGCCAACAAGTTGTACCTGCAGAAGAAGTTGTATACATTCTACATGCCGGCTAGACGCAAGATTTCTTAGCATATAGATGAGTTTAACAAAATCGCTCTTGATTTAGCAAATATTGAGGTAAAATTCGAGGATGAAGATCTTGCTTTATTATTACTCACTTCTTTACCAGCATCATAGGAACACTTTGTGGATACCTTGCTCTATGGACAGGAAGCTTTGACTTTGGAGGACGTGATGCCCACACTAAATTCAAAGGAAATCAAAAAAAGGTCTAAGGCGAAGGGGGATGATGGTGAAGGGTTATATGTAAGGGGAAGAACTGATCATAGGGATTCACGTCAATCAAAGGGAAAGTCAAGATCAAATTCTTGAGGTGGAAGACTCAAGTGCTATATTTTCCAATCTGAGGATCAGTTGAAGAGAAACTGTCCGAACAATAATCGCAAGAAGTTAACAGGTTACGTCAAGAAAGATGATCAGCCAAGTTCTAGTGGTTTGACTTATGACGATTCTGAGGTGATGACTGTAGAGGCTTTGCTAGATTGGATCATGGATTCAGGATGTTCATACCACATGACACCCAAGTTAGATATATTTTTTGATTTTCTAGAATGCGATAGGGGCAGTGTACTGTTGGGTGACAACAGGGAGTGTAAGAACAGAGGTATTGGCAAGGTAAGGGTACAACTAAAAGATGTCAGGTATATTCCTGAATTGAAAAGAAACTTGATATCGCTGGGAACTCTTGAAAAAGAGGGATATATCGTAAAATTGCATTCGGGGAAAGTCAAGGTGATTAATGGTTCCAGGGTTGTTTTATCTAGAACACGAAGGGATAATTGCGTATACTCTTTGGATGGCCAAGCAGTGGCAAGTGAGCTTAATGCTAGTGTTAAAGAAAAAGATAGTCTTGCACAGGTTTGGCAAAAAAAACTAAGACATATCAGCGAGGCGGGACTACATGTGCTGGAAAAGCAGGGGCTGTTTGGCAAAAAGAGTCTAGGTAAGCTCGATTTTGTGAGAATTATGGTTTGGGAAAGTCACATCAAGTCAGTTTTGGTATAGAAAGACACACTACTCAGGGAGTGACAAAATATGTTCATTCAGACTTATGGGGTCCGTTTCAGGTGGAATCATTGGGAGGTAAGAGGTATTTCTTATCTATTGTTAATGATTATTCCAGAAGAGTATGGGTTTATATCCTCAGGTTTAAACACGAAGCATTTGGAAAGTTCAAAGAGTGGAAGCAGTTAGTAGAGAGTCAGACTGGGAGGACGGTTAAGAAGCTAAGGACGGATAATGGTCTTGAGTTCTGTAACCAGGAGTTTGAGCAGCTATGCATTGAGAGTGAGATTGTTAGACATTCGACAGTTGCCAGGATGCCGCAGCAGAATGGGTTATTAGAACGTATGAACAGAACTCTCATGGATAAGATACGCTATTTATTAATTCAGTCTGGATTGCTCAAGACCTTCTGGACGGAAGGGACATGTACGGATGCATATCTTATCAATAGGTCACCATCGACAGCGATTGAGAAAAAGACACCTATGGAGATGTGGTCGGGACATCCAAGTGATTATGGGATGTTGAGGATTTTCGGTTGTGTCGCATACTCATACGTTAAACAAGGTAAGCTCAAGCCGAGAGCGGTAAAATGCGTTCTTTTGGGGTATCCTAATGGTGTGAAGGGGTACAGGCTATATAGGCTTGATGATGAATCACCTAATATAGTCACTAGTGAGAACGTGGTCTTTAATGAAAGTGTCATGTACAAAGACACGTTGAAGGATTCTGGTGCAGGTATTGATAGGTCTGTTAAGGAATTACATGTTTTAGTGGAACTACAGGAGTTAAATAATCATACGCTTGAGGATATTTAGACAGATCAGGAAGATGGCGATGATGAAGATGCAGGGGATCAAGAAACTGAGCAGACACCGGATCTCATAGATTATCAGTTAGTACGGGATAGAGAGTCAAGTACAAGAACAAAACCTTTAAGGTTTTGAGATGAGAGTAATATGGTTGCTTACACGTTTGTTGCAGCAGAGGAAGAAGATACTCATGAACTATTGACATACTAAAAGGCAGTTGCTTGTGAAGACAGTTCTAAGTGGAAAGCTGCTATGAAAGAAGAGATGGATTCTCTGAGGAAGAACAAGACCTGGGAGTTAGTAGATCATCCAGTTGGGCAAAAGCTGGTGAGATGCAAATGGTTGTTCAAGATAAAGGAAGGGATTAAAGATGTTTAAAAGCCTTGGTACAAGGCAAGGTTGGTGGCTCATGGATTCACACAGAGGGTAGGTATTGATTACAATGAAGTATTTTCTCCGGTAGCTCGACACACACCTATTCGGGTTATACTTGCATTGACTGTGTGTAAAGATTATGAACTAGAGCAGCTTGATGTAAAGACGGCATTTTTACATGGGAATCTTAAAGAAGTAATCTACATGAGGTAGCCACCAGGATATGAACAAGGAAACAAGGTATGTTTGTTAAATAAACCCCTTTATGGTTTAAAGCAATCACCTAGGCAATGGTATAGGAGGTTTGATGGTTATATGCTAAGCAACGGGTTCAAGCGTAGCAGTCGACAGCTGCGTATATTACAAGAGTTATGCACCAGGTGAGTATATCTATCTATTGTTATATGTAGATGATATTTTGATTGCTTGTAAGAGCAAGGCTGAGATTGGGTCTACCAAGTCTTTGCTTAAAAAAGAGTTCGACATGAAGGAGCTCGGGGAAGCAAAGAAGATTCTTGGTATGGAGATCATCAGAGATCGAAGTTGCAAGATTCTGAGGGTGTCATAATCTGGGTACGTTTCTAAGATTTTGATAATTTTAGAATAGACAATTAGAAATCAGTTCATATGCCATTGGGTGGGCACTTCAAGCTGTCGTTGAAGGATTTCCTAGTTAGGGATTATGATGTTGAAAGGATGAGTAAGGTGTCGTATGCAAATGCGGTTGGGAGCTTAATGTACTTGATGGTGTGCATGAGAGCAGACATAGCGTATGTAGTAAGTGTAGTTAGCAGATATTTGGCGAATCCGGGGTAAAAAGAATTGGGAAGCAGTGAAGTGGATTTTGAAATATTTGTGGGGTACTGCAAACGTGGATTTGGTGTATGGTACAAATCGTAGAAACCATGCGGACATGACAGGTTTGTTGATTCAGACTACGCTAAGGATCCGGATAAACGTAGGTCTATCATTGGTTGCGCATTTTTAGTACATGGATGTGTTGTAAGCTGGAAGGCAATGCTACAACATGTGGTGGCTCTTTCAACTACAAAGGCGGAGTATATGGCCCTTACGGAGGCTGTGAAGGAAGCTATTTAGCTAAGGGGACTCTTGGAAGAGTTGGGCATAGATCTTAGCACTGTGGTAGTTTATTGTGATAATTAGGGCGTGATTCACTTATCGCGGAATCATGTTTTTCATGAAAGGACTAAGCACATCAATGTGCGTTATCATTTTATTAGAGAGGTCTTGGAAGCAAAAGCAGTTAAAGTTCTAAAGGTGGGTACTGAACATAATGATGCGGATGCCTTGATGAAGGTATTACATGGACTCAAGTTACAACAGTGCTTGGAGTTGTTGAATGTTGTTGTAGGCTAATATAAAGCCTAAGGTGGAAATTATTATGAATTTAGTCTTCATATTATCTTATTAATAAGTTCAGGGGTTAGAGTGTTAAGTTATTAGTAGGATTAGAATATGGGTCGGTTGGATTTGCTTGTGTCCTAAGCCCAGCCTGTTTCTTTTTTTCAGGTTGTAGGTTGTTCATTCTTACAATTCACAACATACCTGTCTCCATCTCTAATTGCTTTATTATGAATATTTACGACTTAGACTTGTGGATTCCTTGGTAGGTTTTCTAGTAAGTAGGTTTGGAGACATAATTTGCCTTAGATGATCGTTCAATTATTATCATCTTAAATTTTATTTGCATGCAACTTGGGATATTATGCCTATATTTATCTTTGTGCCTATACTTAAATTAGACTAGCTTAATCATATAATAAGCTAGATTAGTTGATTCTTAAGAAACATGAATTGTTGCACAAAGTTGTCACTAGCCTTCCCTTTTTTGCACAAATTTAAAAAACAGGGAATTCTAGAAAAAAATTGTGACTCCCAGAAAATGATCCCCATAAATAACTAGCGGCCCCTTATATATCTGGGGCCGCCCTCCTATTTACGGGACCACCCTCAATGGTCACGATAATTTTATTGTTCCCTCTTTTTCTATATCTTTGACCATCCCTACACTAGCCTTTGCTGGTCTTTCTCTGTTTGGCCAAGCACTTTTTGGAATCTCTATCACCCAACACCATGCTTTTCCAATACTTCTCCTCCTATCCTATTATATAAACCCTCAATCTTCTTCACTCTTCATCATCTTATCACTTCTTCTCCTACTCTTTTTCATCTATCATGTCTTCTTCTCGAAAATCTTCTTTCGACTACTAAAAAAGACACTTAATGTCTATAATAGACACTTGGAGATACAACACTCTTCTACCACTTTCAGCTCTTCTTTCACCCAACATTTCGCCACCGCATTCTCCAAACATTGCCAATCCTCCATCTCCAACCACTTTCATTGACTTGAGTCCCTCCTCACTCGTCCACCAACTCAAGTTCATGCTCCACCCAACAATGCCTCACCAACCTCTCCTCTATCACCTCTATATTAATGACCAACCATCCTTTGGTTAAAGAATTTCCTAGACATCAAGAATCAACTAGTCTAGCTCTAGTTTAGGATGTCTCTTTATGCTATGCTTCTATGTTTAATTTCTAGTCTTATAATATTCATACTTTTCAAGTATGAATTTGCCTTATTATTATGAATGATTGAATTTCTATTATTATGGGTGGTTTGCATGCATATTTTTAGTTGGCTACTTCTTTTCTACTAAGCCATATCTTTCTATATATATTTGTCATCAAGTTGTTACAAGTTGGAATATACATTGCACTTGCTTTCTCTAACTCGTTTTTGTAGCAATTGACCATAGCTCGATCCCTTGGTTCCCCAAACGAGGGGGAGTATACATCAAGGGGGAGCTTTAGCATCGTCAATTTCTTTCTCTTCTCAACCTGACGATCTACCTTTTTGGATTCGACAAAAAAGGGAGAAATAGATTAAAACTCATTAATAACTTGAAATTTTTATTTTTATGTAAAATGAGTTTATATTTTGTCATCATCAAAAAGGGGGAGATTGTTAATACAAATAATGTCTAAAAACGTTATTTATATATTTTGACCTCTCTACAATTTGAAAATGACAAAATCTAAAAACATCAACGATAAAAATAAACATTTACATGTTATTAATCGTAAACTTCCATTTCGACGCAAATCACTTAAGGTATGTATAAACAAATCATTAAACATGATTAGTGATCAAGAAAATAATTTTTCTTAAGCATAACATTTCTACAAAAGTATTTTTACAAAAATAAAAATATACAAAATATTTTTATTTATTATAGAAATGTTTTATTAAATTATAAAAATTCAAATCTAGTTTTCCTATCCAAAATAGAACTTTCTACACCAGATTTAACCTTCCCCACTAAAAGACAAAAATAGGAATGTCTACTAGGGGCGGCCCCCTGATAGACAGAACGGCCCCTAGATATATCCGGGACCGTCGGGACCGCCCACAGGAGACGTTACTCATCCTTGCCTATAAATATTGCGCTATTCTCTAGCAGTTGGCAGACATCTTTGTATAGATTTTTCAGTATCCTTTCTCTCACTAAAATCTTCTTTCTCTCTCTAAAATTCTTGATCACTAACTAAGTTTAATGTTGTTTCAAGTGATCCAATCTCTTTTTCTTCCTCCTTCCTTTATCAAGTGCAAGAGAAGAACACTCGTATTCGCCAAGAAACGAAGTGTTATAGATTAGTCAATTATTCTATCTTCTTCTAGATCCAAACCTCTATTTTCTTGATTTTGTGTGGTTCTGTAAATCCAGCTAGTGTATAAATCCAGAAGTGTTAATTGTGTGTCGGTTAGTATTTTAGTCCTCAAAATACATTAGTGAAGTGGTAAATTGGTTCTAGCTAAGATTAGGACTCGACATTTAGCTTAGTGTCGGAAAACAACATAAGTGACGTGTAAACGGTTTTCTTCGCCTGAAGGGAGCTTGTTGACATAGTAAAATATTGAGTCGGATACTCGAGGAGTGGAGTAGGGTGAAGAAGAGCTTCGTAGCTGAACCACTATAATTCTCGATGTTATGGTTTGATTGTTCTATCTCTTATCTTTTATTTACGTTCCTTATTTATTGTTTGTGTTGTAATTGAATTGCAAGTAGTTAGATATATTGGTTGTTCATATCATTGGTTGATCTAGCATATAATCGAATCTAGCATTTCTATAAGCAACGTTTTAAAACGCCAATTAACCGGTAAATTATTACTTCCAACCAAGTATATTATATTATCGGGATATGTTTGGGAGTTGGCCGTTACAAAGAAATGACAACCTAACGTTGTGTTTTTATTGATCTAGTGATTCAAAGAAATTCTAATAGTCTAATTTATTTTCATAACCCAAAAACGTTGAGTTACGTGTTAAATCATGAGTTAGTCCTGTGATGTTTGTGTCCCTTCATGGGTCAGTTCGGAAAGTATCTAGGCAAATTTTTTCCTTATTTGTTTGGACTTAATATTTTTGTTTTGTTCTTTTCATTTACACCAATTATATATTTCCCATGCTTAATCCCTAACCTTTAGTTTGCTCAAATGAGGGAGTGAGAAATCACATGTTTCTCATTCATGATTTGAAAGGGGGGTGGGGGGGGGATGTGTAGTGTGTGGTTAAGAGTCGTCCCTTGTTGGTGTAATATTGTGGGTAAAGGGGATTACTAATTCCATGCCTTATATCTATTCTTCAACTAACCTTTGGTTAATATCTTCCGAATAGGAACTTCTTAGCAATCATATGTTATCTCGTCATATGGGATTTGGACGTGTATGTATGGTGTTTTTCTCACGACCTGATTTGGTTTTACTGACTATTGGTGAAGATTACTATCTCTATATTTAGCTTATACGAGTCAGGAGTGAGCAATCACAAGTGTAGCGCTGATCATTGATTTGGGTCGTGCATTTGTGTGTTTATATTGCCTTTTCTAGAACATTGTATCGATAGTAGATTAGGAAAGAATATCAATCCTAAAACCTTAACCCAATATACCTTTAGACTGTTACACTCCTTAGATTTAGTGATGGATGTGTCAATAGGTTTGGTGTTTTTGAGAGGGATTTTGAGTATATTATGCTTGCCAAGGTTATGATAGAATACTCGTCACGACCAAGCAATTGAGCAAATTACCAAAATGTTACCACATAAACTAGTTGAGTGATTTGAGTGATTTTATTTTCCCTTTTCGTGAGGTGTTTGGTTGTGTGCTAGTAATTAAACAAAAGAATGCTTGAAGGAAAAATCTTAAACCTTGTTTGGGATACATTTTCATAAGTTTTCTAAAGTCTACTTAAGGACAAGTAGGATTCAAGTGGGGGGATATTTGATGACATCAAATAACGTCTATTTTATAGCATCATTTATCCCAGCTAAAAATGTTCCTTTACATTATTTATGGCATGAATTGTACATAATTTTGCTTATATTTATGAATTCGCATAAATTGTCGAGCAAAAGAGTGAATAGTTAGAATCAAAAGGCACGTAATGTTTATGGAGCTTAAACGAAGAAATCATTGAAGAGAGGAAGTGAGTTATGTTGTTGGTGTGGCACTGTTCTGACAACCTATACGTCATATCCATCAAGGAAGATACGACGTATCCGTGTCCTAAACTTCAATCAGCATCTACTAAGGAAAGATATATACGCCGTATCCAGATGAAGCTATACGGCGTATTTAAGTGCAAGTCATGGAATATTCTGGAATATATTATTCGTGGAGCCCACGCCAAGTTACCCCAATACATCGTGTATCGACTAAATTCTAGACTCTATAAATACCGAACCCTAATACGAAGTTAAAGGAGGCATCAACCTCCAAGTTTGATTTTTAGAAGAGAAAATAAGCCAAGAAGGTTCTGCAAAGCACTTCAATTCATAAGAAAACCCTTGTAATTTCTATACTCTAAATACGCGTTCGGTTTTTAGTATCGTTCGATTTCATTATCGTTTAGTTTACTTTAATCATTCATCTATGCCATTTGTATAGTTACAATGGCTATTGGCTAATACCTTTAGGTATTAGCCATGTTTATGATAATTTAATGTTTGGTTTGTTTATTTAGATTGTATGCTTATTCGTTGCGTGTTGATTAGGTTTATCAATTTATACTCGTTTATGTGCTTAAGTATGTGTTAAACTTATCATTCAACTGGATCTAGGAATACAAATAGAGCGTTAGCTAGAGTTCGGGAAAAAACTACATATAATAATCTATATATCTAGAGTAATAAGATTACAAATATTAACCTGTCTTTGCCCTTGGTTTAGTGAATAGGTAGACTAGCAGGTGACCTAGAACTAACAAATAACGTTATAATTCCTTGGGTAAAGATCTGGACAGTGGACTACTTGTATATAAAGAGCCGTTAAGCAGTAAGTTAGTAGAGTCTCGTTGAGCTAGGATTCGATAAGATCACCATTATTGTCTCCTAAGATAGATTATAATCAACAATGAATGCTTTATGAGGATGTGTTTAATTGTGAAAGAATTGGCGCATCTAGGGTTTAGGAGGAAGTACCGCCTAAACCTAGGAATGATATGTCACCAACGAGATAAGACAATCATTGCACTTATAAACAAAACCTGCGTTTTATTAAATTAAATATGGTTAATACGTTTTCCTTATATTAGGCTTGACCGCTTCTTTATCTTCTGCCTATCAGCTTGTGTGTGTTAATCGCCCTCATCTTAGTTTAGTTAAGCCAAAACTCATGCCAGTCTCTCAGGCTAAACCCCCCTCTTTTGCGTTAGTTTAGGTTTAACTTAGATTTAACATAAAACATATTAGAACTAACTTAGATAACTAAAATACTGATAGATGTAAGTGTTAACCTCTTAGTGATCGACACCCTACTTACTAATGAACCTACAAATGATCAGGTACACTGCCCGTTAGTGTTTGTTACTAGGTAAACTCGGCAAAAGATAAATAATAAACTTGAATAATAAATTACCTACACATGACAAACCAACATCATAAGGATAAGGCGATTTAGGTGCAACAATTGGTTTGGGTGTACACAATGCTCTTCATTAATAATTCGAAATCCAGCGGAAAATTACAAGAACCGCGAAAAGGATAGGCTCGGAGGGGTATACTAGGGGTATCTTTCACTAAAAATGAGTGCATAGCTAGGGTGTGAGGATAGTTATATGATCGAGGAGACCATAATAACAATTACAGGTTTAAAACAGGGTTTATCCTAGTGCCTCTTATCATTTATCAAATCCTTAATCACACGAATGCGATCTCACTAAGCAGGCTCGGGATGAATCACAAAAGCAAGTTCTAGAATTTAATACACTACCAGTACACTCTCATATAGTTTTTACCGACACCAATGCTCTAGAAAAAGCGACAAAACCACATATGCATGATCAAATCCATGAACGTGACACATATGATTGCTCATTCCTTAACTCGAGCAAGCTAAAGGTAAGACTATCTTAAGCACCAAAGATGGGTGCTTGAATTCCTAAAGATCTAGGGGCGAACCTCACATTTTTTGGGTGGAAATTATTTAGAGTGGTAGGGTTTTTATGCTAGTCATATAATTCCTATCCATGAGACACTAATAATACTCAGTTTTCATTGATAGCGCGCATATACAAATATCGCAGAGGCAATGTTTGGTCGACTAGCAGTGAGATACATGAGTCCCCCGATCATACTTTGATATTTTGTTTGATCGACTTGGGTACCCTGTAAATCTGCATCTAGTTTGGAAGTAGCCATTGGTGTACTAATTGTATCACATTTTCCATCTCATGTTTCTTAAGAAGATCCAAAGTATATTGTGATTGACATATGAAGATTCCTCCGGGTAATTGATGAACCTGAAGTCCTAAAAAGAACTTCATTTCACCCATCATTGACATTTCAAAATTATCTTTCATAAGTTTTGCAAATCTATTTGAAAACACTGGATTTGTTGACCTAAAAATTATGTCATCAACATAGATTTGAACAAGTAAAATATCATCCCCGTGTCTTTTTATAAATAATGTCGGATCGACAATACCTTTTTGTGAAATGGTGTTCGATTAAGAATAAGGAAATCTCGTCATACCAGGCTCTAGGGGCTTGTTTGAGACTGTACAAAGCTTTCTTAAGACTATAAACATGATTAGGAAATTCTAGATTTACAAATCCGTCAGGCTAACTTACAAAAACTTCTTCTTTCAATGGACCATTCAAAAATGCCGTCTTAACATCCATTTGGTAGATAGGAAAGTTCTTGTGAGCCGCGTATGCCACAAAGATTCTAACAGCTTCGAGTCTTGCAACTGGTGCAAAAGATTCCTCAAAATCGATACCCTCCTTTTGACCATAACCCTTGGCAACTAAACGAGACTTGTTTCGAATAATCATGTTTTCAGCATCGGTCTTATTTTTCCAAAGCCATTTGACTGCAATTATGTTTCTGCCAATAGGGCGTTCGACAAGTTCTCAAACATCGACGAGTTTGAACTGGTTCATCTCTTCTTGCATGGATTTAATCCAGCTGTGATCGAGCATAGCTTCCTTAATGTTTTTTGGTTTGGTAGTACTCACTGTTAACGCGTACATGTACATTTCACCGTCTGTGTGAAATCTACATCTTGTCATTACAGGATTAGAAGGGTCACCAATCATTTGTTCAATTGGATGATTCTTAGTCCATTTATCAATGGAAGGATGTATTTGGTAGAACTCGTGCATATTTGACGCATCCTGAAATGTTGAAGATGACTCGGCTTCTTCTAACACAGGAGAATGAAATGTATTGTAGAACTCATTTCCGTCAAATACTGCAACGCTTCTTGAACTAGTTCATTGGTATTCTCGTTCGAGACTAAAGTTTTTGGTTCATTAGCGACTAGTTCTTCTAATGAAGTTACTATTTGATGAGCTTCATCTTCTTCAACGACAATTGAAGATGACGAAGGAATGTCTTCATTATCAAGATTATTTGCAGCGAAATCATTTAACATGTCTGGAGTTCTCGTCGCATAGTATTCTTCATACAAAGGAGCGAACAAATTATCCAAGTCTTCTTTTGACGGTACTGATTGAGAATCTTCCAATGAATCTTGAAAATTCGAGCAGTTAAAACTGGGTCCTAAATTGTTGCATTCAGAAGCCATAGTTGCGAGTTCATCAAATTTGACATGTATGGTTTCCATTATATTTTTGGTTTGGTGGTTATAGATACAAAACCCTCTTGATGACTCAGAGTAGCCAATAAAGATACCAATGTCAGCCTTCGGTTTCATTTTCCCAAGATCATCATGATCATTTGTTGGATAACAAAGAGATCCGAACACATGAAAGTATTGAACATTGGGTTTTCTGCCTTTGATCAGCTCATAAGGAGTCTTGTTGTACCTTATATGTACAAGAGAGCGATTCTGAGTAAAGCAAGCAGTAGCAATAGCTTCGGCCCAAACAAATTTTGGAGTCTTTGAAAAGATAAGCATTGTGCGAGCAGCCTCGACTAGTGTACGATATTTTCATTGAACAACACCATTTTGCTGAGGCATTCTAACAGTTGAAGTGTTATGAGTAATGCCTAACTTTGCATAAAACGTCCGCAATTTCTCATTTTGAACTCAGTTCCATTATTAGACCAGACTTTCAGGACTTGAGCCTTTAGGGACCATAGTATCTGGGTAATGAAATTGATGATCATATCAGGATCCTCATCTTTGGTGTGAAGAAAGCATACCCAGGTGTATCGAGAATAATCATCTACAATAACCAGAATATATCTTTTGCCATTGATACTTGCTACCTCATTGGCCCACATAAATCCATATGAAGCAATTCAAGTTTAGATTCTGTACTTGGAACCAATTTAGGTGGAAAATAAGCTTTCTTGCTTTTTCCTTGCTCACAGACTGAACATAAGTGATCTTTATCATACTTAAACTTCGGTAGCCCATCAACTAGATCGTTTTTCGTGAGATGATTAATGGTACCAAAATTCAAATAAGAGAGTCTTCGGTGCCATAACCATGATTTTGTTGATGCGGCTTTGGACATTAAGCATACTGGAGAAGAAGCCGCCAAATCAGAAATAGAGATGGTGTAGAGATTGGAATTACAAGAACCGGTAAGCAAATCTTCACCCTCCAAATTCCGAACATAGCAAGTATTTGAACGAAAGGCTATTTCGAGATCTCTATCACAAAATTGTCTGACCAAAAATAGATTGTGTCTGAGGCCCTCAACGTAGTATACATGACATATTGTGAGATTGCCTTGAACATAATCTCCATATCTAGTGATTGCTGCGAAGTGATCATTCTTGAAGCGGACTGTTCCCATGAATTTCTCTACGAAATTTCTTAGCAGTTGAAGATTACCAGTCATATGCTTCGAGCACCTGCTATCTACAATCCAAAGGACGAGTTGGATCACCTACATCACATGAAGCAAATAAAAATGGAAGAGTGGACAGTTTGGCTACCCATTTCTGAGTGGTAACCGGTGTTTTGGATTTTTTTTTCCGAACACTAGTACTACTCTTTGACACACTAGGTGTTAACTGTGTGGTTTTACTCTTGGGTGACCAATTAAAACTTTGTTGATGTTCAAACCATTTCTGCCACTTTTTGCTTGTTGCAATTTTATTTTTCATGTAATTGCTAAGTGTCCTACTTTGACTAGAATCAGGGGATAGTGATGATGCACTGGAAACCTTATTTGTTGTTGTTGGGGTTTTAGCAACGCTAAACCTAGATTTCGCAACTACAAAAGTAGCTCCTAAATTCCTAGATTTTGCTGCTATAAGGGAAGTGAATAAGGCTCTTTTTACCCTAGAATCTACAAACAAAGCATAACGAGCAACACATTTTTCATGAGAAAGCATAAAAACATCTTTACCATAAGAAACACAAACAATATTTGAACCATCATTAACAGCGTATACAGTCTTTGTTTTTAATACATTTACGTTTGATTAACAGATAGTCGAATTTATTGTTTCACGCTTAGTGGAACCTACACTAACACTACTTGACACCTTTCGATCATTTGTAGATGGGCTCTTAACATTAGTGTTCTTTAAGACTCTATTCTTCGATTTAGTGTCCTTAGACTTTGGTCTTTTAACACTATTAGAACTCGCTACCCTTGTGGAATTAGAAACAGATATGTTAGTTTTAGTAACCGGCATGTGTGTCTCTGTTTTTGTGATTCTATACATTCCTCTTGCGATTACATTCACACTCTGTTTTTGACTTTGCTTGGTGTAGAATGTGAAGTGACTGGTTTTGACCTACCTGCTTTGACCTCAGAATTTGACACTTTCTTAGCCTTGACTCCTGTGTTTGTATTTAACGGTGTTACATAGAGAAGTTTTCCTAAGGTCTCATATTTTTCAAACTTAGTGATCACATTCTTCCCCTTTTTAATGGTTTTAAGCTTATTCTTGAGTTCAGAAATTGTCATCAAAATATCTTGATTTTGAGAATGCACGTCGCCATAAGCATATGTCTTTTGATTAACATTTTCAATTAACTCATTTACTTCACATTGATGTTGAACCCGTGTTGCTTTTATTGAATTGAAAATCGTTTAATATTCAAGTTTTATATTTTCTCTTTCTTGAACAACTGATTCAACTTGAGTTTTTAGCAAAACGTTCTCATTACTCAACTTTGTCAGCTTTGACTTCCAAGAATTATCACAAGCCATTTTCTCTTTTTGATGTTGTAGTTTAAGTTCAAAATCAATACTTTGAGCTTAAGATCGTTTAAAGTCATTTTCAAGAATTTTGATTCTTTTGAGCAAATTGGCTTGGATATCTTTAAAGTCACTTGAACTTTTCTCAATCTCAGTCTTTAAAATTTTGATTCTTTTTTAGCAACATTGCTATGGATATCCTTTAAAGTCACATTGAATTTTACTCTTTTTCAAGATCAAAACTCTCATGTTTTTCTGTACTGGTTCTGCAACAGAAATTAACACACAATCTTTGATTTCTCTTGTGAAGGATGCTTCTAAAAGTTGATCAATTTCATTTTGAAACATGTTATCTTTTTGAGATTGTGTCTTAACTTTTTTTTCCATTGACTCAAAATTTTTTAACATCTCATGTACTTATTCAGTAAGTTCTTGTTTAAGTTCTTTCGAACGCTTTATCAAGGAAAGTGACATCAGAATTACATATGTTTTGTAAAATTGTCTTAATGTGTTTTGACCATCATCAATGTAAATTCTTCTTTCATCTTTCAAAAGAGTGACATCGATGTTTTTTCGTAATGCAAGAATTGTTTCATCCATTTTGTCAAACATTTTTAACAATTTACTTTCATTTGGAATTTTTAGAGTTGGTAAATTCGATATCTCTTTACTTGACTCAGAAGATACATTAGAAGTAGAAGGAGTTGAAAATAAGTTTGCTCAGCAGAAAATTCTTTTTGAGAAATAAATGTTTCATAAAGAGCATTTAATTTTGCATAATTCAATTGAATCATTTTATTTTTCATTTTCAATTTACTCTCTTCAGCGTCCTTAAGAGTTTCCTCAGAATCTTGTGAATCAATAATTAACTTCGTGTTGTGAAGCCTTTCACCATCATACATTTTGGGTTGTGCTGCAATGGCTTTCTTGAGACGTTCGGGATTTTGATAACCCAACCCAGCTTTTAAAAAAGGATCATAAACTTTGTTTGATCTTTTACCAAGCATGTGAATGGTTTGAATTGATTGACCCATTTTGTAAACAATGCGATCATGAGAACTCAGTTTGTCATTTAAATCAACAATATCCTTAAGATTACTGTTTTCTCTTGCTTTGAAAGCCTTTTTAGCTAACTGAGTCTCATGTTAAATTATTACCTTTTCATTTTAACTTTTGAAAAAATCTATTTCAATTTTATCTTTTTCTTTTAAAATTCTTTCAATGATGTCTTTATCAGCTCGTATTTCGCGTTCCAAATCATCACATGTTTCTTTATATTTTGAACATTGAGTGATTTAAATTTAAGTGTTTTAACATGTTCCTTATACGTCTCAAACTCCTTTTGTAGCAACTCTTTTTGCTTTTTAAGTTCAATATTAAGTGTTTCTTGATTTTTAGCTTCTCTTTGAACATTGTATGCCACAGATTTAATATCAAAAAATTGATCATGAGCATTTGAATCATGTTCAACTGTTCCATCATTATTTCCACATAAGGATCATTAAATATGATATTACAATTAATTTTGTCATCATCAGATGTGTTAATAATAGTTTTGAGTTTCTCATGATTCGTATGTTCATGAACTCCTTTTGATATCATGCTACTTATGAGATCGATGTGCGAAGCATTTACCTCACTGACAGCCTCCGCATCATATTTTGGCTCATTCTTAGCATTGTCATCTGCTGGTTGAATTCGTGCAATCATGAGTACTACAACAGTTAACTCTTCTAATGTTTCATCTCCATAAGCATTATCGAGCATGAAATTATTTTCTTCATCATTAAGGGTGCCTTCAGCTTCGTCTTTCATGGCTAGCAGCATATGTTCCTTAAAATACTTTGCATCACGAACTTTGGGTTTTGAACAATCACGAGCATAATGGCCTCTTGCATTGCAGTTATAACACTGAACATTTTCACTTTCTGGATTTGACTCAGTTCGTGGAACACGTTGAACAATCTGATTACCTTCATCAATCTGCTGAATCGGACCATTTCCTGCATTAGCTGCTTGATTCCTATTTTGTCTCCCTACATTCCTGTTACCATTCCCACCATAGCCAGCATTCTTGGTTTGTATATCAACTCTACCATCATTTATCACAGCTTGATTCCTTATGTTTCATGAAGTGCGAAGACGATTATTGGTTGGAGTAGAGAATTTCTGAGTGATTGCTCAAGCTAATAGCATCATTGATGCTGTGAGCTTGTCTTCATGAGCATCCCTTTGTAACTCCCATTTGATAATCTTCTTCAGAATCAACTACTGATGAAGGATGAGTGACATAATATGGTTGTGGGGAATGAGAGTGTGAAGGACTTGCATGAGATTGTGATGAATGAGCAATTAGTACTAATGGATCATGGTTCTTTGCAGATCTCTTTGCCTTAGATGCTTGGACATGTGGCTCGAATTATAGTGAGATGTCATATATCGAATCGTACTCGACATCACTTAAATCTTTGTTTTGACCAGTCAGTGTAACATATTTGCTCCACTCAAGTTGCAAAGAATTGAGAAACTTTGTGTTGATGGATACTTTATAGGACGAACATCATTACGATCCATAACATTCACAAGTGTTGACAACCTTTTATACACGGAGTCTAATGATTCTCCTTCATGTGCCTTAAATTTGTCAAATTCATTCATGAGTCATGAGTGTATCACATGTTTGTTCTTTTCTTAACCATACATCAACCTTCTATGTCGTTCCAACATTTTTTAAGCATCTTTACAAGCATCCACTAAATTATAAATGTCATTTGGTATAGCTTGAAGAATATAATTCATGACTTTAACATCAGCAGTGTATCGTTTCCTATTAGCTTTAGTCATTTTAGAAATTGGTTCAGGTATCTCATTATGTGGATCATCTAGATTAGTAATCATTGGCCTCACATAAGGTCCTTTTGTAATTGAGTACCACATCCGCTCTCCGTCTTACCCTTTATTTTCCAGAAACCTCCTAAACTGACTTTCCCATGGTATATAATTCCCTTTCTCAAGGATTGGAGGTCTATCAGTAGCTCCTGATTCAGCAAGAGTTTGTTTATTCGAAGCAGATATGTTGTGAATCAATCAATGAATATAATGCAAACTTGGATCGGTTTAGAGATAAAGTCTTGCAATCGTGAGATCAAAGAGCACTAACAACGAAGCTCGTATTACTATAGCACCAATATGAAACCTTGAGAATACGAAAGCTTGTCTTGTTCACAAAGTCTATGTAACAAGAAGCCTTTATTCGAAAGCTCAATTTCCAAAAGTAAGAAGATCCGAAACCTCTGAAACTGTGTTACGAGACCTCAAAGAATGTGTTCCAAAACCTCTAAAACTGATATACGAAACCTTCAAAGTCGAAAATTGAATTACGAAACCTTCAATTAGGAAAGTTGTGTTACGAAACCTCTGTTTACGAAACCAAGTCTTACGAAACCTCAAAGTTATGAAATTGTGTCAATTCTGTAATACGAAACCTCTTTTATGAAACCTTTAGAAATACGAATCCTTAAAATATGAAACCTTCAGTTACGAAACATTGTTACAAAACCTTCTATATAAAACCTGTGTTACGAAACCTTTGGAATACGAAGCCAATACCAAGTTCTTGATACGAAACCCCAATTACGAAACCACATAATACAAAAGCTCCACAAAAGACAGTTACTGAAAGCTACAATATACGAAACCTCTACTTTCGTAAATTCCAAGTGTCCACTACTTTCGTAAAACTTAAGAAACCTCAACTTTCATAAACTCTTTGCTACGAAACTATCAAGAAACTTGAAAATCTGACTCTTGCAGTTTAAAGTGATAAGGTGTGATGTTATCTTTTCAAATTTACAAATTTCTATGTTCTGAAAGTTGATTACCGGTATACGAAAGCTATTGACTGGTTTCTGAAAGCGGTTAACTGGTTTACGAAAGCTCAGAACTGGTTTCCGAAAGCTGTTGTACTTACGTATGACAGTTACTGAAAGCTCAAACTACAATACGAAAGCTAAAACTATGATATGAAAGCACATTTCCCGCCTAAAAACAGTTACCGAAACCTGATTTCTAGATTACAAAAGTTATTAAAACTTCTAAAACAGTTTCTGAAACCTGTTATCTATGTTATGAAAGCATTTTAAGCACAAAAATAGTTACCGAAACTAGTTTTCATCGTTACGAAAGCTACCAAATTTAATTATTTTCGATCAAAATCAACTCTAAACGAATAATTTTCGTATACTAGTTATTAAATCCACAATTTAACGTTTCTAAAAGTTATTAATAGCGTTTTAGGATCAAAATCACGTCAAATAGTAAATCTAATATCCAAATTATACGAAAGTTACA
Organism: Tanacetum coccineum; assembly: GCA_026074375.1. Classification (NCBI taxonomy): domain Eukaryota; kingdom Viridiplantae; phylum Streptophyta; class Magnoliopsida; order Asterales; family Asteraceae; genus Tanacetum; species Tanacetum coccineum. Next base: position 61,155 of record BQNB010017827.1, read on the forward strand.
CGTTATCTTAGTTCTGAAAGCTCTACGATCGAAAAATCACACGATTAAGCTCGATTTGATGCACGAAAACACAAACTAGATCTCTCCCGGCGATAGATACCACTTGTTATATGTCATGTTTGCACTATAGTACCATACGAAAGTTATGTGAATAAGATAGAGGAGCTAGAGAGTATTTTTCATCATTTTCAAAGTTTTCATTCAAAGGAAAAATAGAAGGCAGGTTGGGAGAAGTGATTACAAAATGTAAGAGACTTGTATAAATACCCCTACTAAATGGGTATTTATACTTATTGACTTACCCTATCTATTTTTCTTACTTTAGTCAAACCTTGGTCAATATTACTTAAGTTTGACCAAGATAGACATTATTACAATATAATTATTATCTAAACTATAAACTTTACAATGACCACTTATATTTAATAATAAACATTTTTTTATTCCTAACACTATGTTTTAGTATATTACTTATCATTTTAAAGACAAAGCAAATGCAATTTGAAAGAATAGTTTCTAAGGCTTGTTTCCCTCTACACTTAAATTGAACATTGTCCCTAATGTTCTTAAAAGTACCCAAATAAACGGATAAAGAGAGAAGAAAAAGGTGAAAGAAACTAGTACTCCACTGGTTTTGCTCAATAATAGAGAAAACACAAATGATAAGCTGGCTAAATCATCATCCAAGAATTGTCCACATGAAAATCCTAAGAACTCCCGGGATTTTCCTCATTAAGCGTAAAATCGGCAAGATAATAATATACAATGATAGATTAGGGTTTTGACACTATAAAAGCAATAAAGATTGGATGAATGTGCCAATGTAATCAGGGTTTTCTGCAAGTTTTAGGAAAATTACAAATTATGGAAACTATACAAAATTAATTTTTCAAAAATAATAAAATTCGAATTTTATAGTTCTGGAGACGCGACGCTGTCAGGATAAATCATGACGTCGTTTCTAGAGACTGTGAAAATTCTCTATTCGATTTTCTAGAAAACTTTCTGAACACAGTTCTATTAGTGATTTCCTGGAAAAATACTGCATAAACCACGAAAATTAATCAGCATAAACATATGACTCTAACAAGACACAAGACATACAAGACACTCCTAAAATGCGGAAAAATAAAATGGATTGGGTTGCCTCCCAATAAGCACTTTTCTTTATTTAACGAGTCTTGTAGCTAGACTCGGAGTCACACTCCTTACGTGACTTCGTCGATGCTTGTCCTACTTTTCATCTTGATTAGGCATTGAATGGCTTTGGTTATATTCCCGTATCGCTTATATGCGGGTCTTAAACTCAAGATATCCAAATAATGGGTTCTCTCCTGGTCACTATCATCGCATGTTATGATGAAAGGTGGTATGTTATCTGTTTTCAGAATCTCTTTATCAATATGTTTGAACCTTTCCATTTTGCGAGGCATCTTAAACGTAATCCTTTCTTTATCTTTTTCAAACGTGAGAGTCCCTTCATCTTTATCGTAAACAAGACCAGATTCCTTTACAAACGGCTTCCCTAATACCATTCCTCCAAGATAATGATCTATGACACTAGTGGTATCTTCTACTACGGCAAAATCACATTCATAAGTGAAGTTACCTACAAAGACTTTTAATCCTTTAACTCTCCCTACGAAATTGCTAATTTTCTTAGGGTTTGACGGTTTTCTTCTTGACTTTAAACCTTCACTCATGATCTAGTAGTAATTAAACCTAGACATTACATTAATTGGTGAATCTAAATCAATATAAGCTTGTTCCTTGAGGAATTGACCAATCATGCAAGAGATTTTTATGTTGTTCAGATTTCTCGTTTTTACCTTAGCATTAACCCATGGGGGTCGAGGATTTTTTAAAATCCATTCGTGATATCCTAACTCTTCTATGGTGGGGAAGGTGTTAAAGTATTGTGGGTCGTCCTCTTCTTCCTTAACTTCTTTTTCCGATTCCTCACTTTCCTCATCAACTTCATCTACTCTTTTCGTATCACCACGCGCCCTATTAACTGGATCATCCTGTTTTATGTCCCGTGATTCGCCTTCTCCTTCTTTTTCTTTCATCTTAATTGTGCTATGGTTATTGTTCTTATTGTATTAGGTTATATGATCCCTCCTTCCTTAGGTTCCTCTTCTTTTCTCATAATGGTAATTGTATTAACGAAGTGAACGCGTTTGGGGGAAGAGGAGTTTCTATTTTGATCTACTAGAGATGATTGAGATTGGGATTTTGGAGAGAGTATTTTGACGGACTTTTAATTCCTTTTTTTGGAGGCGCCCCATTTTCATTGATAGTTAATGTAACTTGAGGTTGGTTTTTTTGAAATTTATTTGTTTGTTTGGAACATAATTTGATAGCATTGATCGAACTGAGAGGACGGGATGAGCTTTGGGGGTCTTTCGTTAGGTAAGAACGAGCAGACAAAACTGAAGAGGTGGAGTTGACATTTAGTTTTGGGTTCTTGACTGTGTCACTTGGGAGTACTCTCGTCATTTGATCATTGATGGCCTTCAAGAATGTGTCAATTTTATTGGTCATCTCGCCTTCTTGTTGTTTGAAATCGGCTTCAAACTTAAACAATCTAGCGTCTTGAGATGCCATAAAATTAGACACCAATCCTTCGAGATTTGATTGATTATTAAAATTATGAGGGTTGTTGTTGAAGGGGTGGTTCGGGAACGAACCGCTGGGCTGAAAACGATTAGGTAGGTTTGAAAAATTATTTGAAAATTTTGAGGTTGCCTCCACCTAAGGTTTTGGTAACTTTTCCATGACAGATTATAGGTGTCACCAATTTTTTTTTTGCTTAGGTTTGAAAGTGAACTACTTGCCTCCCGCTTCGTCGGTACGCGAGGATGAGTAATCAACAAAAGCTTGCTCGGGATTTTCCATGCAATATTGAGTGTCGTGGGGACCACTACAAATCTCACATAAAGAAGCGATTTTGTTCACTTGAACAGGTGATTTAGGAGCAAGATGAGCTTTCATCAAGCGTTGGACTTGATTTTCAAGCTCGGTGATACGACTGTCAGATGTACTCAGGGCATCTTGAGGCAGAGAGATTGCCTTGATCGGTTTAGCAAAGTCTCTTGGGTCATTCCAACTTTTGTTGTCATAGAGGGCGAGGTCCTCTAATAGTGCCTAGGATTCTTCGTGTGTTTTTCACGTAGCTTACCACCAGCCGATTGATCGATGGTTCGCCTTGTAGCGGGATTGACATGGTCATAAAAGATTTAGACTTGGAGCCAAAGATCGATGCCATGATGAGGGACTTTTAAGAGTGAGTCCTTGAAACGAGTCCATGCTGCAAAGAGAGATTCACCCTGACGTTTTTGGAACATCAAGATGTCATTTTGAAGTTTAGAAGTCCTTCCTGGTGGAAAGAATTAAGCAAGGAAACGGGTAGTAAGATCCTCCCAAGTGGAGATGGATCCTGCTGGAAGACGTTCAAGCCAACTGCTAGCTTGATCGCGAAGGGAAAATTGAAATAAACACACAGGCGCGTCCTTTCCCTATTCGCAACATCAAGGTCAAGTGAGTCTACAAGTTTTAGAAAATCCTTAAGATGTTGGTTTGGATCCTCGGGCCGAAGTCTGTGGAATGAGCATCTGTTTTGCATCAACCGGATGGTGTCTGATCGCAGAGGCACCACATAGTTCCCATCAAGGAGCTCAATGGTGTTTCGATAGCCCTCGTGGCTAGGTCTGGAGTAATCTCCAAGAGTACGGATAGGATTTTTGTTTTCTATGGAGGTCAACAAAAAAGATTTATGAAACAAATAACATAAAGAAACGATAGACTATAAGAAAGCTAATTGACAGAAATTAAAATATCGCTTGATAGGAATCAAGCGAGTAGACCTAAGCTAGATAGAATCTGAAACCTATATTATTCCCTACGCAGCGGCGCCAAAAACTTGATGCGGTCGTTGTAAAAGCAACAGGTTTTACAACTCCCTAGGCAGAGTACCTAATCGTAACAGTGTAGTATAGCAAGGACTCGGGGGTTGTTATCGTTCTCTAGGGGAATAGCGTATGAAGGCTCGAATTAAACCTAACTAAGACCTAAGGGTTGAAAGAAGAAGATATTTGTATTTTTTATATTTTTGGAAAGCAAGTAAAATTCTGATTTTAAGAGGTGGTTTTGGTTTTAAACTAATTAAACTAAAATTAAATCTAAACTACTTTAGTGGAAACTCGATAGGTAAACAAACGTATTTACTTAATCATGCACTAATCCTTAGTTTTCTTCTCCTAATCATATTGATTTGTCACACTTGTGATGGTCTGTGTAAGTATTTCTTAGGTCATGAACGAATTACACGAATCCACCGTCTATGTAATATTCTGTTAAGGCAACGCACAAGTAAGGTAGTATGAAGACTATTACAAGGCCCCTAAGAGTACATTACATGCATTAAAACACTTAAGAAGGATAAACCATATTAGGGGTAAGTTAGTATGAAGACTGTTACCGATGGTATCCTTTCTACACAATCGCGTTTCCCTAGACGTCTATGCTAATGTAATATTTCATAGCCAGTTTTCTAGTGCCTAACGTGCACATCCATCACAAGAAAAATATTAAGAGGATCTACAAACTAAGTTTCATGCAATCATAAGTATATACTAATAGATCTAGCCTAGCATGTTAAAGAGAAGCGAAAAACAGTAATTAATCAAATAACACATAGACATATTGAAAGATTAAGAGACAAAGGACTTCACTTGATTAAAACATGAGTTAAAGGCTGCTACAAGAGGGTTTTTAAACCCTAAAAACAACCTAAATAGCTGCTAAACTCGAGCCCTAAGTATAAAGTTCGTATCCCAAAAGTTCCACATTAAAACCCTAAACACGAGTTTGTATATATAGGAAATATATCGCGACGGCGTCGCAAGAATCTTGACGCCATCGCTCCACCGAATCTTCTAGGGCTTCATTGAGGCGGTTACGTTCTGACGCCGTCACAAGAATCTTGACGCCATCTCTTGCAAGTTCTGACGGCGTCATAATAAATTCAGAAGCCGCCTCTAGACACTATGCGCACTTCTTTGAGCTTTTTCGTGTAAAGTTGCAATCTTGTCCCGTTTCTTCCCAAATTGAGCCCAAGTCACGTGTATATCCTCTAAAAGCATCCCAAATGCTAAATACACAAAAAGAAATGATTAAGCACATATTTTGGGCATATTTGCATGATTTAGGGGGGTTAAATGACCTCGAAAAAGTGTATAAAATGACACCTCATCAAAGTTACATTGGACTTGACATATAAGAGTTAATGCTAACCTACTACATCTATGAAAAACTAGAAGGGGGGTTAAATAGTTTACCGCTTTTTAATTTAATGTTTATGTTTGTTAATAAAAACTTAGAATTGACTTTATGTGAATTCAACACTTGCACAATATAAACAATATACTTATCTAAACAATTAATAGGATAGTATGAGCAAATAAGGTAAGACAATAGATAAGAGTAAGAACAACCAAACCACAACACGAGAATTTATAGTGGTTCAGTAACGAAGCACCTCTTCGCCCTACTCCACTCCTCGAGCACCAAACTCGAGAGTTTTCTTCACTATGTCAATAAACTCCCTTATGGCGGAGAAAACCGTACACAACTTTTGCTTATATCAATTTCTGACACTAAGCAAGATGTCGAGTTCTAATCTTAGCTAGAACCAATCTATCATGACTTCACAACTTCTTCACTACTTTCACGACTTCACAACATAACTTCACAACTACACAACTTCTTCACACCACTACTTCACTACTTCACTTTTACTTTCACACCTAACTATCACAACTTGGATGAATCACTAGATTCAACTATACTTATAACAATCACAAAGATTTATCTACTACACAACTTTACAAGATTTACAAATGATTTACAAATTGTGATATGGATGCAACAAGATTTCAATACACATATGAGGTGTAATACTTCTTCACTTGATGATGGAAGTATTCTTCTCTTGCACTTGAGAAATTAAGCTTGGATCACTTGGAAACAAAGCTTTATGATTAGATGATCAAAGGATTTTAATAAGATATGTGGGCTGTTTTAGATCAGAAAGAATGAGTGCAAAAGGTAAGAAAATAGTGAGGAAAGTCCAGTATTTATAGGACAATCTGGAGGAGCGTCTACCTATGGGCGGTCCCCTTAAATAGGTGGGTTGTCCCCTTAATTTTAAGGGGGCCGCCCGTGTATTTAAGGGGGCCGCCCTAGACTGGGCGCTCCCCAGTTTGTCCTTTTGTGTAGGGAGAATTTTCTGGAACTTTCTAGCCGTTTTAAGTCCAAAAATTTGAATTTCAAAATGTTTATTTTGAATAAAACATTTCTTTTAATTGTACAAAATGTTTTGTAATGTTTATAAAAATGTTTATAACATTTTATAAAAGTGTGAGGTTGAATAAAAATTTCTTTTGATCATAAAATGCATTAAGCATTTATTTATTCATACCTTTAAGTGATATAATTTTTGAAATGAAAATTTACTACTAATTACTTGTTTACGTTTAATTTTACATTGAACGTTTTTATATTTTGTGATTATCAAAACGTAAAGATGTGAAAAATATTAATAATGTTTTTAGGCATTATTTTTGTCAACGACATCTACAATCTTTCTTTTACTATACACTTCTTTCCATAGGGTCAAAAACCCGCTCGCTTGCCTTGACAAATTGCAACCCTCCAATTCTTTACTCCTTTTTTTAAAATATTATTCGTCACTAAGAAATAACTAAGAAACCACACAAATCAAAGACAAAAAACACCCTTGGTATAAGTAAAAAAACCAACCAACACTCTCATAAACACATAAAAAACAGTTTTATCGAGCATGGAGCTTCATTTCTATGTAGATCATCATTCGTCAATCTTCAAAGCTCCATCTTCCGGGCCAAATCTTTATCATCTTCACTGTTAAACATCTACAACACCACAAATAAAATGAATCATTAGACTAACCACATCCATCACATATTTACAATAAACTAATAAAGTGAAACACAAAAATAAATTAAACAAGCAAAATCAATTATGTGAAAAAAAAGAAAGTGGTGGTTAGAGCTTGAGAAAAAAATGTGCAAGAATTAGAATGTGTGTATGACCTTCATGTGTTATTTATAGCTAAATATGTAACTTAAATATATTAAATAACCACATGTGAAGAGACTCTTTTAAATGCTAAGGAAATCAAATGGACTAAACATATGGTACATGAATGCTTGCATTTAAAATATTAATCTTTCAAACATTAATGGGTTATTATGAAAATTAATGGGTTATTATGTGATTAAAAAATTTGGCTCGTGAGATGCTAAAATGCATTAATATTCATCTTATATATTGTACAATTCTCATAGCAAAGATTACAAAACTTAAAGCCTCCACATTTAATAAGTGTACTCAATCTTTAGATATACGAGGCGTTCGAACCCGTGCGATGCACCGGGCTCCGTTTTTACGTAAAATCAGACTTTTACTTATGTGAAATATAGTATAACTTGATTGGAAGGTACTTGACTCCATTTCAGCCACAAACTTATTCATCTTTGTCCCTGATTCACAAAAAACCCACCATTACCTCTTTGACAAATTCCCTGATGATGATATATGATCTTTCTCTAACAGAAATTAAAACTTGAATATTCTTAATAAACATATTTTTTATGCTAACAGTGAGTAGGCTTCAAGTTAGAGCTGGTTGTTTACTCAAATAAACAACCTCTCATGTATTATTTTAGTGATTTCATTAAGCTACTATATCCCTGTATTCTCTAATCAAAATGAAGATGTATGCTCTTCACTATGTTTGTCTCGTAACACTACTATCGTTGTCACCTTCATCATCCAAATATGTTGTAAGGCATGCATTTAATTCATGGGGTGGTTATATAAATTATGAAGTGTCACCAAAAATCTCTAACTATGCTGATCTTCCAATAATAGTATGCAATTTCAAGCATGTAGTTAATTTTCATTTGAATGTTTGTTGAAAACATATTGTAAGTGTACCATAAAAAACATGGTGACTACTAAATGTGTAGCTACTTCAACTTTAATAATATATGCTCATTTTCTTCTTATATGTATAATACATTGTT
>BQNB010017828.1:0-12792 GCA_026074375.1 Tanacetum coccineum
TTTATAGATCCTAAGTATCCTAAGAAGGTCTACAAAGTAGTAAAAGCTCTCTATGGTTTACACCAAGCTCCCAAAGCCTGGTATGCTACTTTATCTACTTTCTTTTTGAAGAGTAGATACAGAAGAGGAACTATTGACAAAACTCTTTTCATTAAGAAGGACAAAAATGATATCATGTTAGTAGAAGTTTATGTGGATGATATTATTTTTGGTTCTACAAAGAGATCTTGGTGTGATGAATTTCAGATCTTGATGAAGAGTAGATTTCAGATGAGTTCTATGGGAGAGCTCACCTTCTTTCTTAGATTACAAGTCAAACAAAAAGAAGACGATATCTTTATAAGTCAGGATAAGTATGTTGCAAAAATCCTAAAGAAGTTTGATTTTGTCAGTGTAAAGACTGCTAGTACACCAATTGAGACCCAGAAGCCTTTAGTCAAGGACGAGGAAGCTAGTGATGTGGATGTATACCTTTATAGATCCATGATTGGCTCATTAATGTACTTGACTGCTTCTAGGCCTAATATTATGTTTGCAGTCTGTGCTTGTTCTAGGTTTCAGGTCACTCCAAAGACCTCAAATCTAAATGTTATAAAGATAATCTTTAGGTATCTAAAAGGTAAACCTAAACTGAGCCTTTGGTATCCTAGAGTGTCCATATTTAACCTGGAAGCCTACTCAGATAGTGACTATGCTGGAGCAAATCTTGACAGGAAATCCACAACAGGAGATTGTCAATTTCTTGGCAGAAGACTTATTTCTTGGCAATGCAAAAAGCAGACAATTATGGCTACTTCTACTACAGAGGCAGAATATGTTGCTGCTGCAAATTGCTGTGGGCAAGTTTTGTGGATTCAAAATCAAATGTTAGACTATGGGTTCAATTTCATGAACACAAAGATCTACATTGATAATGAAAGTACTATATGCATTGTAAAGAATCTAGTATTTCACTCCAAAACAAAGCATATTGCAATTAGGAACCACTTCATAAGGGGTGCATATAAGAAGAAACTTATCCAAGTGCTAAACATACACACTGATGACAATGTAGCTGATCTTCTAACCAAGGCATTTGATGTTAGCAGGTTCTAGTTCTTGGTTGTTACTATTAGGATGATCAACCCATAAGCTGCATTAGCTAAGGGGAGGCAATATGATTTGTTGTATAGTTTGTATGAAGTGTTCAGTGTACAGAGGAATCTTGACCATAGTAATGATTTTCATGGAGTTATTTGGGTTTTAGAGAGTCATTAGAAAGAGATATAGATGGTACTGAAGAACTGTTGTTGCCAGACTTGATCATTTTTTGGTTGAAAAAAGTTAGTACTGATAGTGCAAAGTTAATACTGTTAGGCAAAGCTAGTACCGCTATAAAGACATTGGAGAAAATACCGTCAAGAGTCTAAAGTGTAAATTGAAACGGTTTCTTTGATTTTAGGTTTGTTCAACCAATATAAACCCATCTCAATTCCACAATTTAATCACGTAAACTCTCTTAATCGCTTTCTTTTATCAAACCCTAATCTTTTACTCATCGTCGCTTATCACTTCATCAAGTATGGTTGTTCTTGAATCATGCCCTAAACACAACATGGTCGATTACATGGAAAAGACTGATGGGAATACAGAGTTTCATGAGATTATCAGCTTTCTTATGCGAAGCTTCATTCATTATGCTCTCACTGTAAGTCCTGTAGTCTCTACTACATTTGTTGAACAATTTTGGATGTCTGCTAAATCCAAACTAATCAAAAATGTTAGGTATATTACTGCCAATGTAGGTGGCAAGCCTGTGTCTATCTCAGAGGCATCAATAAGAAGTGATCTTCTTTTTGATGATGCTGATGGGATAGATTCTTTGCCAAATCAGGCTATATTTGATTCTATTCAGCTAATGAGGTATGAGAGGGACCTAACTGTCTTAACATTTAATAAAGCCCTGTTTTCACCCTAGTGGAGATTTCTTTTTCATAACATGAATCACTGCATAAGTTCTAAAATCACTTCTTGGGATCAAATACCTACTAATATTGCCACAAATTTGCTTAACCACTAATCAGAAATAAAAAATTTCTAAATTAATTTTTGATGGTATGATGCGACACTTGGATGCAAAGAAAAAGTTTTTTATGTATCCAAGATTTATTTGAGTCTTTTTGGATAAACAGCTAAAGAATGTGCCTGTGCCCTTAGACCATTTTCCTATTAATGCTTTAACTGGTAAAGTTTTCTCTTTTATGATTAAAAAGGGAAAACATTTTTCAGGGAATGTTACACCTTTGTTTGATTCTATGTTGGTTCAACCAACTGAGGATGAGGGTACCACTTTAGACAGACAATATGAACCTCAACCCATACCCTCTCCTCCTTACCCAAGTACAGACCAACATAAGACATAGACTAACCCTTCTCCCAAACCTTCACCTGCTACTCATATTACTGATTCCATTCCAGAGGTTTCTGGTAGGAATCATGGAGGTCAGTCTTCCAATGATAGATCCCTTTTAGGGAATGAGGGTGGCATGACACTCTAAAGTATGTATGATCTTTGTATCTATTTGTGTACACAAGTTACAGATCAAGCCAAAGAAATTAAACACTTGAAGGAACAAATCAAGAAGCTTTAAAAGAAAGCCAAACCTGTTATCACACACCACAGAGCTTGGATGAAGAGCGTATCCATGAAGCAAATATTGGCAGGAAAGAAATCCTTGAAAAAACAGTAGATGCAAAAGGAGTCTGTATCCAAACAAGGGAGGAAATCCGCCAAAGCTGAACCTACAGTCCATAAAGATCTAGCTTTTGATGAGCTTGATGATGATGCAATTGACTATATGGAGACTGAGGATGCTCAAGATGTGGGGAGGACAAGATATGTAGTACATGAAGAGAAGGAAAGTGCAGAAAAGGAAGTTAGTACTAAAGATGCACTTAATACTGCTCAGTAAAAAGTTAGTACTGACAAGGAAGAAGTTAGTACCGACAGACCAGAGGAAGGTACTGACAAGCAAAAAGTTAGTACTGACAAGGAAGAAGTTAGTACCGACAGACCAGATGAAGGTACTGTTGATCAAAATGAAGGAAGAAGTGCTACTCAGACAGCTCCAACAACAACTACTCCAACAATATTTGGTGATGATGAGACTATTGCACAAGTCCTTATCATAATGAGTCAGAACAAGGAGAAGCTCAAAGAAAAAGAAAAAGGAGTAGAGCTTAAGGATGTTGAGGAGACTGAGAGACCTAGGCCTACTTCAACAAGATCATTATTAACTTTAAAGCCTCTTCCCAAGATTGATCCAAAAGATAAAGGCAAAAAGAAAATTAAAGAGGAAGATGAATCTGATACTGAATCAGAAGGTATTACTGAAGCTGAAAAGAAATTTAAGCAGCTTGCTAGGGATGAAGAGGTGGCCAGAAAGGTGCAAGAGGATTGGGAAGCAGAAGAAGAAGTGAAAAAGTTAGCTGAGGAAGAAGCTACAAAGGCTGCACTCTCTAATGAATATGATTTCATTCAGGCAAGACTTAATGCTGACAAGATACTTGCTGAAAAACTTCAAGAGGAAGAGAGAGAAATGTATACTATTGAGCAGAGAGCCAAACTTCTTCATGATACCATTGCTGCCCAAAGAAGATTTCTTGCTCAACAAAGATCTGAAGCTATCAGAAATAAACCTCCTTCAAGAAATCAGCTTAGGAACCAAATGATGACTTATTTGAAACATGTTGGTGGCAAGAAGCATTCTGATCTGAAGACCAAGAGTTTTGAAGAAATAAAAGCTTTGTATGACAAGATAAAAAGGTCTGATGATAGTTTCATTGCTATTGGTTCTGCTGAAGATGAAAAAGTTATCAAGGAGATGAATGAACAAGTTGATGATGCTTCTAAGAAGAGAGTAAAGAAAGATGACAGTATTAAGGGAGAAATTAAAGAAGAAGAAGGAACTAGAAAAAGAAAGCTTGGTATAAGGAAGAAGATGAAATCTAAGAAAAGAAAGTTCACTTCTAAAGATGATGAAGAGTTAAGATTGTGTTTAACTATAGTTTCTGATGAGGATAAGGAAGTGGATTATGAGATACTTGACAAGAAATATCCTATCATAGAATGGAGATCTGAGTATCTTACAACCAAACCACAGTATGATGAGACTGAAGAGATAGAAGATGTTTATCTTAATGTGGTGATTAGAAGTAATAGACAAAGAAGATACTTCAATACTTTGATTGCAGTGCTTTCAATACTTGATAGAGATGACATCTGTGCTATATATCAACTTGTGATGAACATGTACCAAGATGAGACACCTAAAGGATTTGACAAAATACTTTGTGGAGATTTGATAATCATGTTCAATCAAAGTGGAAATGATGAGTTTTGGAATGCACAGCAAAATTGGAAGATAGTGAGCTGGAAGCTACATAGTTCTTTAGGGATACACACTATACTGACTGATGAAGGAATAGTCATTCATATGATTGTAGAGAATAAGTATCCTTTGAAAAAAGAAGTGTTGTCACAATTGCTTAAGTGGAAGTTAGAAACTGAAGAAGACAATACTTTGGCTTTGGAACTGATTAGATTTGTCAAGAAGCAGATTGCAGAGTTAGAACCTGAAGACTCTGATGGAGTTGAGAAGGATCTTTGAGTGTTGGTTTAATCACCACACAACAAATGGTCATCAGTTCACCATGCTTAACAGGCATAAGAACTGGCTAGTCCATAAGCAAATGACTTGTGGTAAAGACTTCTCAAATCCGTTTATGGTTGACAATTTACCAAAAATTGTAGGGTTCTTAACTCACCTTGCTTCATGGTTAAGAGTTGGCTAGTCCAGGATCAAACAGTTCTTGGTAAAGACTACTCAAATCTGTTGATAGCTGATAGTTTGCTAAAAACTATATGGTTTATCAATGCACCATGTTATGGCAATGAAGCATTGGCTAGTCCAAAAGCAAACGGTATTTGGTAAAGACAAATCAATTCCGTTGATGGTTGACAGTTTACCAAAAACTGTATGGTAATTAACTCACCATGTTTTTAAAATGAAGAGTTAACTATCCCAGAGCAAACGACTACTGGTAAAGGAACATCAAATCCGTTTATGGCTGGTAGTTTGCCAAAAACTACAAAGCCAACTTAGTTGGATTGTTGCTGAAAAGATGTTGCTGTGTTGCTGAGAAGACAAAGTTGCTGCTGAAGAAGGATAGAGTTTAAAAGATCAAGATTTGACAAAGTGTTTGGATACATCCTCCAAGAGCTTAAGAAGAATAAACTGAAGAAACATGAAGTTAAACAAGTTCAACAATCATGTTTAGGGGAGGATTGTTGGGAATTATGCATTCCTGACTTAGTACCGTTAGTTATATTAGTTAGTACCGATAGTTGTAATTAGTACTGACAGTACAAAATAGTTAGTACTGATCAGTTAGTTAGTACTGATAGTATAAAATAGTTAGTACCGTTTAAGAGATATGCATGAGATATTATAGGAAAAGATATGCATTATCTTTTACGCGTTTTGTAAGTCTGTTAGGGTTTATCCTTGGTCTATAAAAGGAACCCTACGGCATTAGAGAAGATAGATCTCATATACAATCTCATATCTCATAGTTAGTAATCTGTAATCGTTTTAGCAGATTAATACAAAAGTTTAGTTATCAATATCATGTTCGTCTTGAGCTTTAGAAGAGTTTGCCGCAAAACTTATAGTATTTATAGTCATTGTTTCTCCTGTAGTTTGTGTGGATCTATCCATATTGGCTACAACCCTTAACAAGGTAGAAAGATCTATATTCAAAGGGATCTACAATTTTCAAAAAGTTTGGAAAAAGGTAAACCTCTTACAATATTTCCCTTAACCAATTTAATTGAGCATGGGTTTTAAAAGTAAATGACCTAGCCTTCTATGCCAAAGTTTAGATTCATCAGATGTGGCTTTTGCAAAAAGGCAAGTTAAACCTCCTATAGGAACTATGTTCTTTAAATCAATACTATACATATTGTTCTTTCTAGGAACTCTAAGTAAAACTTGACTTTCATCAATTAACTTAAAGTTTGGAGATAAAACAATACATTCAGTGTCATTAAAAAGAACACTATTCTTTTTATCACACATTTGTGAGACACTAAAGAGATTAAACTTTTACTCTGTCACAAAATACACATTTTTAAAATCTAGATTACCAGTTTTAATGGTAACCTTTTTCTAGATTGCCCTCCGTGTGAAGTTCCCTCTCAAAAGGTAACATATCCCACAACCTATCTCTTCAGAGTCTATTAAGATAGGACATGTTCCATATCATGTGCCTTGAGCATCCATTATCAATCACTCTTTGATCCTGTAAATCCATTTATGGATTGCCCTCTGATACCACTTGTTGATCCCACTTCAATAGATCGAATTCCTTAATATCTTGTAAATAAATAGACTCATTTGCTTTATAAACTTCAAGTTTTTCTTCCACTGACTCTAAACCTGTCTTATAACCTAGAACCATTAACTCGGATTTCTTTAAATCTTTTAATAGTTGATCATTTTGAGATTTAAGAAGTTCAATAGTTTCCAAACAAGATTGTAAACAAATAGAATCATTGGATACCTCTGAGTCGGGACTTAAAGATGAGAAAGCCATGAGTGCATAATTAGGCCCTTCCTCTGCCTGATCACTCTAGTCATATCTACCAAAACCATCACATGACACTAAAGCTGTGGAAGTAGATGTTTCTACAGGCACACTCCTTCTTGAGCTTTCCTTGTTCTTGTTGTCTTGATTTCTTGGAGCTTTGCACTCCCTAGCAAAATGTCCCCTCTTGTGGCAGTTTTAACATTCCACTTTGGTCTTATCAAAACCAATAGTCTCATTACCATTAACAGTAAGCTTCCTTCCTGTATTCTTCAAAAACCTTCTCGCCCTCATAGTCAACATGGCCATTTGCCATCTCAAATCTATCTCTTCCATGTCATCTGGATGGATTTGTTGCAAGTCCTCATTTATAAGTTGAGGGCTATTTGGTTGACTAGCAATGAATGCACAAATAACAACATCACTCAAGTTATCAATACTTGTAGAGTTAGCAGCATTAACTTGAGTGCTAGCAGTAGAAACTCCATAAGCAGTATTAACTGCTTCATTAGTGCTGCTAGTGTTGTTATTTAAAGAGGACACAAAAGCCATGTTCTGTGTGCTTGAACTTGAGCTAGACATCCCTTTAACTTCTGGTTCATACACCTTGAGGTTTTTGTAGAGATCATCCATGCTTATTATATCCAAATCAGCTTTATTCTTCCACACAACAGGATGTGTGTTTCACTCAGATGACAAACTTCTTAATAACTTTTTATTAACATCTTCTTGTGAAAGCTTTTCATCCAAAAGCTCTAACTGACTCACAAGATTTTGAAGCCTATCAAAAGTTTGATCAAGCATCTTTGAGCTTGGAGCAGTGAAGTTTTCATATTGCTGCTTTAAGATATTCCTTTGAGTCTTTCTTGTAGCTGCATTCCCACCAAATCTCTTTTCAACAGCTTCCAGCAACTTCTTAGCATCCTTTATAGAGTTAAACTTTAACTGATGTTTATTAGGAATGCCCATCATTAAAGTACTTCCAGCTTTCACCTCTAATCTTCTCTAAGCCTTTTCTTCAGCAGTTGTAATAGGCATCTCTGTCATAACTCCTTCCACATTTTTTGTTTTTGGCAAGGTTGCACCATTATCTATGACTTCTTACAGTGCATAGTCTATCATCTAGATATATTGTTCAATCCTTATCCTCCACATACTCACCAGGTTTGAGCATGGGAACTTTGGATGCAGCCATCATGTGTGCAGAATCTTGATCTATATCTTTTAACAAAAATAGGTTCTTCTTATTCACAGGTTCTCAATAAGCTCTGATACAAACCCCTTTGTTGATCCCCACTTCAAATAGATTTGAATTCCACAAGCTTGTTTAAGGTTTTGATATTAGATAAATCTAACACAACTATAGTAGAAACTTTGTTTGAATGTATTAAAGATTATGCGGAATCTAATCTTTAATAAAAAGAACTAACAATGAAACAATTAATTTTCAATGAACAATACAATTCAACAAATTAAGCTCCAATTTAACAAATGATAATAATACTAATACTCTCAAATTATTAGGGTTACAAATACATTGAAGCTATGAAATTATACTTTAAAAATGTATATCAAAGTCTCCTCTATGCCATAGGACCTCATTTTATACACCAAGGAGCCCTAGTCGGCTTATAATACTTTCCTAAGTATCCACAATCTTTTCTATAAACAAATAACTTAATACATATCATATAAGCAATACTAATAACAAACAGTACTAACTTATTAACCTTAGCAGCATTAACTTATCTCTGAGCAGTCTTAACCTTGAGTTGTACTAACTTTGTACTAGCAGTAGTAACTTTGTACTAGCAGTAGTAAACACTTAGCATAATTTTACTAGCAGTACTAATATTCACTAGAAGTAGTAACTTTGTACTAGCAGTAGTAACTTTGTACTAGCAATAGTAACCACTTAACATATTTTCTTTGAAGTTCATAAGCAACACTAAATCCAGTTGAGCAGTATTAACACAAACACGAGCAGCAGTAATTCAAACAACATCAAGAAGACTTTTAATCCCAACATAGACTTACTAAGACAATCAACGATTACCCAAATCGTGTCTTGACAGGTTGCCGTCTTTGGCAACTTAGTCACAAAGTCCATCGTTATATTCTTCCATTTCCACTAGGGAATTTCTGGTTGAACCAGCAATCTAGATGGTTTTTGATATTCAGCCTTAACTTTGGCACACGTTAGACACTTGCTAACATAGGTGGCAATCTCTGCTTTTATGTTGGGCCACCAATACAACTTCTTCAAATCTTAATACATCTTATCCAATTCAGGGTGGATGGAATACTTTGACTTATGCGACTCATGCATAATCAACGCTCTCAAGTTACCAAAACACGGAATCCAACTTATGTTGTTCAGACATAATGCTCTGTCAACACGAGGTTCAAGTTTATTAATCATTCCATGTAGATCTTTGGTTACGTAGTTCTCTTACTTCCTCGCCTCGGCTTGAGCATTCAGAATTTGCTTTGGAAGATTCAATCCTATAGTCATCACTAATGATCGAACCCGCAGTGGCTTAATCCTTTCCTTGTGGCTCAAGGCATCTGCCACCACGTTCGCCTTTCTTGGGTGGTATCTAATCTCGCAGTCGTAATCACTTAGCAATTCCAACCATCTATGTTGTCTCATGTTTAGCTCCTTCTGATCAAGAATATGCTGCAAACTCTTGTGATCAGTGAACACGACACACTTCGTACCATAAAGATAGTGCCTCCACATCTTCAGTGCAAACACTACCGCTCCAAGCTCTAAGTCGTGTGTGGTATAGTTCTTCTCATGAACCTTGAGTTGGCGAGATGCGTAGGCTATGACCTTCTCCCTTTGCATCAAAACTGCGCCCAACCCTTTATGCGAAGCATCGCAGTAGACCACAAAGTTCTCACTTCCTTCTGGTAAGGCCAAAATCGGCGCACTACACAACTTCTGCTTCAACAGTTGAAATGCGGCTTCTGCTTTCTCTCCCCAATCAAACTTCATGCTCTTCTGAGTCAATTTCATCATAGGTCTAGCGATTTTCAAAAAACCTTCGATGAATCGTCGGTAGTAACCAGCGAGACCTAAGAATTGACGAATTTCGGTTGGAGTCTTGGGTGACGCCCAATCCTTGATTGACTCAATCTTAGCAGGATCAACGTGAATGCCTTCACTATCAATCACGTGACCGAGAAATTTCACTGTCGACAACCAGAATTCACACTTGGAAAACTTAGCGAACAATTTCTCCTCCTTAAGCAATCTCAATATCAACTTAAGGTGTCCTTCATGCTCCTTCTTATTCTTGGATTAGATCAATATGTCATCGATGAAAATGATCACGAAGTTATCCAAGTACGGTTTGCACACCCGATTCATCAGATCCATGAATACCGCCGGTGCGTTGGTCAGTCCAAATGGCATTACCTGGAACTCGTAGTGACCATAGCGAGTCCTAAACGCCGTCTTTGGAATATCCTCTTCACGAACTCTGAGTTGGTGATAACCAGACCTCAAGTCGATCTTAGAGTAGACTCTTGACCCTTGCAACTGATCAAACAAATCGTCGATTCTCAGAAGTGGGTATCGGTTCTTCACAGTAAGTTTGTTTAGTTCACGGTAGTCGATACACATCTGAAAAGATCCATCCTTCTTCTTGACGAATAAAACCGGAGCTCCCCAGGGTGAGGAACTGGGTCTTATAAATCCCTTGTCAGAAAGTTCTTGCAACTGAGTGGATAACTCTTGCATTTCTGACGGTGCTAAACGATACGGGGATCGTGCTACAGGTGCAACACCAGGGACTAAGTCGATTTGAAATTCGACTTGTCGAGTGGGTGGTAATCCAGGAAAGTCTTCTGGAAAGACTTTCGGGAAATCCTGTATGATTGGCATATCCTCAAGTCGTTTCTCTTCCGACTTGTCATCAGACTTCTTTGCCGTAACTTGAGCTAGGTAAACTTGGCAACCCTTCTGGATGTACTTATGGGTTTTGGTGCCCGAGATGATACTCAACTTCGACTTACTTCCACCGTTACTTCCATCGCCTTCGATTATCAACACTTCATCTCCATAAGGAATACGAATGATCCTTTCGTCATAAATGATCTTCATGTGGTATTTCGCCAACCAATCCATACCAACGATGACGTTAAAACTACCGAGTTCTACAGGCATTAGGTCAATGTCGAATGGGTGACCTAGAAATCCTAACGTGCAACCTCTAAGTATCACATTAGTTTCTAAAATTCTTCCATCAAGTAATTCTACGGCATAACTAGTGTCTAAAGTGGATGGTATGACATCAAGCAAGGTACTGAAAGTAGTTGACACAAAACTCTTATCGGCACCCGAATCAAATAACATGGTAGCATATCGGTTATTGAGAAGGAACGTACCCGTGACGACGTTGGAATCTGGGCCGGCTCATCCTCCTCCTCTAATTGCATAAGCTCTTGCCTTAGCTTTATTGTTCCTAGTCTTATTCCCTGTCTTGTTTCCGCGGTTCTGGTTTTTTAACTTAGGACACTCACTTCTATAATTTCCTGGTCTTCCATACTCATAGCAAACATTTCCTGTTTGATTTCCAACCGGGCCTTCTGAGGGGTAGCAACAACTGCGGTTCTACAGTGTCTAGTCAAGTGACCAACCCTCTTGCAGTTACCACACCTCGCCACATACGGCCCTTCGTAGTGCATCCTGCACTTGTTGCAGTATGGCAAAACTCCAGCATACCCTTTTGTTAGGAATCGAGAAAAGACTCGGTCACTTTTAAAAGTGTAATAGTATAGCTCGTAGCGTAATATTTGGAAACTTACCAAGCTAACCGGGTCAACATAAGTCATCCTTATGTTGACCGGCCATAGTGAGGTATAAATACCCCTCTCCATACCTTGGAGAGGGTTGGTTGTTCATTTGGTTATTCACATCATAATACATTTTCCTTTCCTTTATCTCTCTAAGTGATACAACCCACTTTCTCTCTCTAAACCTTCTATCTTGTTTATTGTTAAGTGATTTGATACATCTACAATTGGTATCAGTCGCCATGGGGTGATATTGTGAGTTTGTGTGCATTTATATCTTGTTTAGATCATTAGTTTTAGTTATTTTTTGTTTTCGTGTGCTTCAAAAATCAAACCCGGATTTTTGTGTTTAAAAGTGTTAAAGTTTGTGTTTTTAAGCAAGATATAGGCCTAAGATAACTAGTTGTGCAAGAAAAATCAAGGTAAAACGTCAAAAAGAGCGAGTTTTTGGTGATTTTTTATGAAAAAGTATGTTTTTATTTGAAGCAAGCAAAATATGTATTGAAGGTTGCAAAACATGTATGAAGCCAACGAAATATGACAGTAAGCGAAATATGCAGTAAGCGAAATATGACAAGTTGAGTTCAAGCGAAATATGTTATTTCTAGGAAACAAAACTCTGCTTAATTTTTCTTAGGTCAAGCGAAATATGTTCAAGCGAAATATGTTAGTGAGCGATTTATGACAGGTTATTAGTTCAAGCAAAATACGTAGTTGTGTAAGACGAAACTTTGTCCAATTTTCTTCTTTCAAGCGAAACATTACATAGTCATAGTCCAAGCAAAACATTGCAAGCGAAACATTACAGGCGAAACATTACAATTGTCCTATTCAAGCGAAACATTACAATTGTCATATTCCAGCGAGACATTACATTTTTCATATTCAAGCGAAACATTGCATCAGTCACAAAAAGATTTTATTTTCTACGGTTTGTCTTACTTTGTAAAATCCTGCGAAATACTTGGATTTCTCAGTTTTAGTGAAGATTTGTAAAATCCCATGGAATATCAATCTTATTCACCAACAACAACAAATCTTAACACAATCCTCCTTTATCACTGTTCGATCACTCGTTAATCATTTCACTTTTTAATTAATTCAAGATGACTACTTTAGCAGAACACATCATTGTTGCTGGAGCTAAGAACCGTCCTCCAATGCTTGAAAAATCAATGTATGATTCATGGGAAAGTTGTATAGTCTATTCATCAAAAGGAAGAAACATGGTAGGATGATTCTTGATTCAATCGATAATGGTCCATTGGTTTATCCAACTATTGAAGAAAATGGGCAAACTAGACCTAAGAAATACTCCGAACTCATTGAAGCACAACAACTTCAAGATGACTATGATGTTCA